>KK502490.1:216340-247823 GCA_000688735.1 Glossina austeni | reverse complement strand
AGGGATAAGTGGATTTGTTCATCGACCGCAACGTTTGTTGGCGTGAAAAATATTTAAGTCTTGGCTGGATGCTATGGATACATTGTCGATGGACGGTGTTGAAGCAGAGAAGCTGATGAAACGAAAAAACATTTAATATTATTTATTCCCATATCGGGTATATTATATTGGAATACCTATGTTAAGAAAAATTTGCCAAATTTTTTACTAAATAAATAAGCAACAAAAAAATATATATAAAATATTATATATTAAATATAATACATAGAAATAAAAAATTAAAATAATTAATACTTTTCCTATAATTAAGACAAAAATATATATTTTTTTAAATTATTAGATAAACATTAAAATGGTCTACATACCTGACGAAATTTTAAGTGAACTCTTGCAGAGTTACCCGGAATTATGGGCTTTGAAACAGGGTGTGAGCAGGATTAACTGGAAAGTACTTGGCAGGGGCTTAGCGGACAAACTTTCTGAAAGAACTGGTAGGCTTATAACTGTAGAAGATGTGAGGGACAAATGCAAAACGGTTAGAAACAGCTTAAGGAGATTGGACACGTCGCAGGGGAAAGTTTACGCGAATTTGTTCACGTATGCGTGGTACGCGGACAAATTAGGACTAACGAACGCAGTGGACAAGATAACTTCGGAAATGCTGTCGCGCGGGGAATTGCCGGTTGAGGCGAATGTTGAAGTGCCGGTTGAGGCGAATGTTGAAGATTTGGAAGATTCCCTAGGGTTTGAGAACGATAACAACGAGGAATCAACAACGTCGGCCGAGGCAGCGCAGAAGTTGAAGGCTCGACGCCTTCAACCCTTCGACGCAGATGAGGCAGCAGATCGAGTGGTGGCGAACATTCAAAGACTACGAGAGGTCGTGAACAAGTTAAGTGCTCACGATAAAGTGGTGAATTTGCACTTCGATGAGGTGTTCACCGACCAGACAACGGCGTATTCCCGGTCGGAGGATAAACTATATGGGTGCGACTACGTCGTAGGCCGTAAAGTGCTGAAGACGAAGGGGCACCGGACGGTATTCGTATGTGGAGTACCCCGTTGACCCCGTTCAACATGGTGCTCAGCGCGTATCCAATGACCAACATAACCAACTCCATTGGGTGTGGACAACTCATCGAGGAGAATATCAAATATGCAGTGGCGATCGGGCTGGAGGTAAAATTATTTCAAATTAATTTGTTATTATTTCAAATTAATCATTTCTTTTCATTTACAGGTCAAAGCGTTGGTCTCCGACAAAAGCTCCCAAAATTGGAAAGTAGCACGCGAACGCGCCGGATATGAAATCGAACGTGCGGATGGCACAAAGTATATAGCCGTACATATGTATGACTATATACATATTATCGACGTCTTTCATACCAAAATGAAAGGGTCGAAACAACTCTACGACCTGTCAATGTGCAAAAAGCTGGCTGACCGGAAAGCGACCGTCTGGCAACATTGGAGAACTAGAGGCGCCAAAATGGCACTTGGAATGCGTATAGCTCTTATTGATGTTATGCAATATTATACTCCAGCAGCGTTAGCTATGCTGACAATAGCGAAAAAAAAAAAATCATCAATAGTGCTAAGGCAATTCGGACGTACGAGCTCTTCGCCTCTATAACGAATTTTGCCCCCATATTCCATAGCGGCAAGATAAGCACGGTCAATTGGCAGGCCCAGCAAAATTCACTATTGACAGCATTCCAGCTTTAAAAAACAGTGTAATCTATCATCGCATATTGACTAAATACTAACATTGTATAACGGGATAGTTTGGTGGCCAGTTCTATAAAAGAGCTGTATCGCAATACGCTCAGTCCTTTATTGTGTCATAGCCGGCGCCGAGGTAAGTACTGACTATACTACAAGCTGACTTTGACTATTAGGGTTTTTTTGTTTGACTTTATGGATAGGGGATGCGCTGGTTTAGCTTTAATCGCCATCCCTGAAGGACTGAAAAGACTACTGACTCTACGGATAGGGGATGAGCTGGATTAGCTTTAATCGCCATCCCTGAAGGACTGGTGAACACCTTTTTGACGCTGAATAGTTACAAAGGGACCCACGGCTGCTATGACTCACGCGAAGTATTCGTCTCTTTATAGCAACCCGCGATTACGGAATTAAAATAGAGCACACGCGTGCAAATAGAATCAACCAACGAGAAAAGTCGAGGCCACCAAGCTGGTTTTTTTTTCATCCCAACGCTCGGAAAGCGCGTCGGTAATCTCTACGAAATAAATAATGTAAGTGAATTAAGTTCAACAAGGCAACCTGGTAGAGTCGGGGCCCCCAGCTGCCTACGGGAACAGCCACGCGCGCCCGAAAGACAACCTAGCGATCAATTTCGAAAAGGCAACGCTCATTACAAGTCTTCACCCACCGCCACGATCAGATCAACAAATTGCGAGCCCTATGGTGGCCAAGGTTGACACACGACCCGTACCTATCGGCCAACGATCCGACGTTGCGATGTCGGAAGGCCAAAGGTACAGAAGTGCTGATGGGACCTTCCATCAACAGCAAGTCATTCTAACAATATCACGGGCGATACCAAAACAACAGCAGCAAATCATAGTTTCTATTGTTCATCAGGAGCATCCGCAGCAATATTCTGCGCACAGCAATAACAAAAATCTTCAACAGCGGATCGATTACATACCCCAACAACTGTCGCATTACAGTTTTAGTAACAATTTCGAGCAACAGCAGCAGCAGCAACAACAACAGCAAGCTTCACCAGAGATCAGCACCCGAGTATTGCCGACCATACAACGGGTGCCAACTTATAGTAATGTTAACATCGTCAGTCCTTTGCAGCAGTATAACAATAACATTACAACAACCGCAGTGAATTCAACAACAACAACGACAACAATGACGGTAACTACAAGACCAACTAATCAAGTGCTGCTCATGCAGCAAAGGCAATAGGCACAGCAAAATGCCAACTTCAACCTTAACGGCTGCTCATCGCTTGGAACAGGCCATCTGCGATCAGGTATACCTCCAGCAACAGTGGTCGTCGAAAATGAAATAGCAGAAAACATAAAAGTCGCTAGTAATGAAAACAACAAAAATTTCTTATGAAGTTAAACAAATTCTTTCACATTCAGCGATATAGAGGGAAATATCATTCACAATAATAACATTGCAACAGCCAGAACAGCCAGCAACAACAGCCATCTGCCTTGCATAATCAACGATCATTGCAACGAACTTTATAAAGCATGCACTACCTTCACCTGTGCCACACCCACCTTTAGCTTATAAAATCACTGACTTGATAGAAAGGACAAATAAAGTTTCTGAACGGCAACAGCAACGACGCAAAACGTTAGATTATGTGACTAATAATATGGTCAATGAATGTTTTATAGCAGATGCGAAATTTCCTCTTGAAGATGAACTAAAGGATGCGAATGACGTAAATCAAAACCATAATGCTAAAAATCATAATTCGGGTGAAGAAGAGCGTACGTGTAGTTTGAAAATGCCTTCATCGGTTGATACCAATGATGAGTTGTCGATTGAGCTATAATCACTAGTACCCTTACAGCTCATTTAAACGCTTGCCAAAGCTAGGCTTGTGTAGGAAATGTTACTTCCCCTAATCAGCAGTGAAGCCGGCAAGTCTAAACCCAACTAGCGCACATAATGCAACAAACACTTCCTCAGCGGCATCAATCATCAAACCCAATACTACCACGCAACAACAAAAAAAGCAGCAAGCTACGCAAACCCATCAGCAACGGCAAACTCAACCGCAACAACAAACAGCGCCTCAGCGCAAAGTTCTTTCGTCCAGCCACCGACGTACCCATAGGCGCTGGGTAGCACCCGCCACATCAAAACCCTTTTCGCCAATAGGCCACCCCAGAAGGCGCGTCATCAGCCATTCCTCCGAAAATCGGAGGATCTGTGAGAAACGAAAGTCATCCCTCGTCGAGGGAGGTTCTAGACTAAGTTAGAAAGTAAGAATTAGGATTAAGGAGAGGGAGTCGAACAACGCGCTGAAGTAATTAAGAAAGAAAGGAATTAGTTAAGTTAGATAAGTTACGATTAGGCTACGAACGAGTGAGTCAAGCAGTGAAACGTGACAGAACGGCCGAGCGGACCAGAACATTTTTAGTCCGAAGTGTGAAAATATCCAGAAATTCAATAAAATCTTCGGGAGAAGAAATTTATAATAGGAAGGAGCAAAGCATCTACAGAGTTACTAAGAATGAATAAACAATAAGAAAACTTGTCAATATCAAAGAAGTAGTACTGAAATATATTTTTCCAAGTGCAAATATTTTAAAGATTCATAAGAGGCTTATATAAATTGAAATCGAAAAGATAAAGCCAGAGTTGCTAGGAATGAACAACCAATAAGAAAACTTGTCAATGTCAAAAAAGTAGTACTGAAATATATTTTCCACAAGTGAAAATATTTTAAAGAATTATAAGAGGCTTATAGAAATTGAAATTGAGAAAATAAAGCCATGAAATCTGATTAAAGGAGATTTTTTATCAATAGCAAAAGAAAACTGCAAGTATTTGACTTTGCTGCAACGTTGATCAACAATAGAAGAGAAACGTAGGGAAAACCCAAGAGAAGCAAAGAAATTTCTTGTGAAACAAGAAACCTGAAGCCGCTGAGCTGCCCCAGCATCAGGTTTGAGCAAAAATAGCCCTCAGGGTTATCCATTTTGTCACAGCTTTGCGTATAGCGCACTCAGACGGACGATTATATCGATCATAAACTGCTTCTAATGCACAAAATGTACCTACCAGCATTTTTGTAGTAAGTTTTCACTGTTTAAACATGTTCAGCGGTTGTTAAACGAAACATATTGTAAAATGGGTAAAATAGCAAGGTTTGCACTAAACACATGATGTCCTAAGTGACAATTCTGTTTTGTATATGCTATTGAAACAGAGCTGCCAAGCCCTGGATAACCCTAAAACTAAATGAATATGAAAACAATTCTAATGCTCTTACTGCATGCTGTGCAAGCACTTTTATATCGTTGATATATAGTTTTTCTATTTCATTAATAAAAATCACTAAGGGTTTAGATTCGAAATATAATTTTCTTTAATTTTCTTTTTACCTAGTTTTTCATAATAATTGAAATTTTGCTCGTGGTTAAAATATGTTACCTGAACGCGCAACCATACCAAGCAAAACAGAGTCTCGGCTTAAAAGGAAACATAACTATGACTGCATACGCTCTTATATATAAATATCTTCCAAATTACAGGAAATACATTACAGTAATGATTGGCTCATTTCCAATTTCTAAACAGACAGAACACCACATCGCACCGCAGTCACAAACAAAGCTAAGTTGGTTTCTGCCAACTAACAAAGAAAAAAAGGAAAAGATTTCTTTCAAAATACGGTAACGACAATGCAAAAACATCATTCATGCTACATATATCAAAAAAAGAAGATATATATAAAAAAAAAAAACAAATGAAAGCATTATAGTCAGGTAAGCCTAGCGTTTAAACACTCTACACGACTTCGCTTAATAGAATATCTCATTTATTTTGGAAAATTATTCCTTGCTTCCACACAAAAGCGTACTTCTTATGGAAGGGAGAGGGGAACTGGGAGTTTAAAAACAAACCTGTATAACGCGGTCATAATAGGGCATATTGAGTCTCCTCTATTTGTTCCACGGTTTCGAGCTTCCTTTTGTACTCTGCTCTTTTCAAATTATTCCTAACTGTCATATGGTTGATGCTTACCGCCCCCTATTTCCTGACAGGTTGCGTGCCGGTCTTGCTCTACCAGTTGCTTAATTTCATCGACCATTTCAGAGACTGTGAGGTTCATTTTTGACATTGAAAATTCCGGGACGGAATCGAGCAAACCACACCTGGGTCCTTAATTCATTTTTGTAGCGATTTTACATTTTTTATACGCATCACGTAGCGTATTTCTTCAGACATTTCACTCATTTTCAAATCTATATAACTTTTTACATGAGCAAAGAATTTGAAAACTATCTTACCAAAAAATGTAAGGTGAAATGTCACCTTTTAACCATATGTTCATTTGGGACAATCAGGTGAGTGTTGCCCAATATATAGGCATTCCGCGGAAAACCTCGGAGAATTTTTAATATCAATTTCTGTCATAAACTATTAAAAGTTTTCTTTTTGCCACCTAAAGGCCGTATTTTTTATGAGAAGAAATCGTCCATGGTGTGGGCCAAACATAGTTGTTTCGATTCTGGATGTTACGTACGTCGACACAAACTTACTATACTTTGTACGACGTGTGATGTTGTGTATAATAAATAAATCCTTTAAAAGAAAACAAAACATGACCCTATGTTAGTACATTGATATGTTTTGAATCTCATTAAAAGCAGATGTTGAGCCAACTCTTAGCTGGAATTTTATAAAACAAAATAAATATATACTTGAAAAACAATTGTTTTAGTAAATCTCGGAAAATAGTGAAAAATTTAAATCAAACCATATTCTGTAGCGAAAGGAACGAAGAGATTAAAACTTATATATAAGTAAATACTACATCTTACATTAAGAGAAATATTATTTGAGCCGTTTTCTTTGAAAGTGGTGTGAATGTTTTTTTTTTTATATGGAGATGTTTGAAGTTATTGCACTTGAAAAATATTGACATGTGAAGAATATGCACATGTTATGTAAGCAAAATGCTTCCTTACTTATAATAAATCCGTCCGCACAAATGTCTACACTTAGACCCTAAAAGCATTCATTCTGTTTTGTTCTTCCCCACTAAAGACTAAACATTCCCTGGTTGACCATTCCCTTGCATACCTTCTTCTGGGCACGAGCGTCTCCTCTACGCTACCGTGAGATCATCCCTCTAGTCCGCTCATTATATGCTATGTCTCCGAAACAGAAAAGTATGCCTACCCTGTATAGGTATAAGTAATACACATATAAGTAATATACATAAGTATAATCATGCTTTGTCTTTTCACGTCATAAATGCTCTCGATGAACAAGTTGCAATCCGCTGAGCAACATGCCTATATACCTACATACGTATTTTACTTATAATTATCAACAAGCTACATTTAGCGGCCATGTACACATGTTTGGTCTTACGATTTGGTACGTAATAAAATATGCGTAAGAATATCGTTACAACCCATATACAAGTGAGTGTTGAGATTGTAACGCAGGTATAGTCAAAACATCTATGTAACGGGACAGCGATGGTGATCGCGACTATTAAAGAGCGCGTCGCAACATGCTCATCCTTTCAGTCGTGTTATAGCAGGCAGAGGTAAGTAATCACAGACAACATAACCAGTTGATATTTTGATATTTTTTTTGCACTTTATGGATAGGGATTGGCTGGCTTAGTCGCCATCCCTGAATAACCGATAGACCTGCTAACCTTTACGGATAGGGTGGTTCAGCTTAGTCGTCATCCCTGAATGACAGAGGGACACTCTCTTCAGCGACGTGAAACGGTTAGGGGCGGACGAGTGGCCATATAGGCCGAGGTTGGCTGCTATAACATCTGCGGCATATTCTTTTTTGCAAGTTCTCGCGGTACCCATAAAACGTGGAGAATAATCTTGGGTCGGGTCGCGAATCATCACGCTGGTTTTCTCCCCCTCCCATTAAAAACCGCTTATCTAACTGTAACTTCCTCGTAAATAATAAATACATAAGAACAAAAATACGAGGCTCCAAAAGTTTTTTTTTTACATAAATTTTCTTGGAAAGGGAGTTCCTGGGTGGACCCTGAAAAGAAGACGCCGAAAAGAAGACTCGTTACAGTTATTACAGTAGTTTTGTATTTTTTAAATATTAAATTGATTTAAATTTATAGTGTAATCATTTTTTAAATGTGATTAACAAACATTTATACTTTTAATGACTTCAAAAGGACTTACACCACTTTCAAAGTCAGCAAAAGGTAAAAATCTTATATTTACAAAGTATTAACTGCGGAATCTCAATTGAAACAAACCAATTTCTTTTTATGAAATTTTTATTAAATACTTTAACAATAAAAAAATAACAAAATATAAAGGCTTTCTTTCAACATTTACCATTCAACGAATATTATTTATACTTTTGCTATTAATATATTTTAATTTTTTTCATTATGGTCACTTTTTTGAAAATAGCCATGATGTATTCGAGGGATATAATAATCAATATATATATAGTATATATAGATAGAGTAATAAATCAATCATATCTGTAAATTTTTCGAATGTGGTGGGTCTGGAATGATGACATAAACGTGTTAGTACTATATTTCCAAAGTTCTCGTATCTTTCTCGTGAGGGCAGCAAATTTAGTGGTTTAAAATAATACGCTATTAAAATTAATTAAATTGTAGAATGACATGTATCAATATAAGATTTTTTTCTGTAAATACTTACCTGAATCACTGTCCGATTCTAAATTGCAATTAATAATACGTCTGACCTCCTCCAAGATAAGTGGACAAATACGACGTATTACTATATTTCGTAGAGTGACTTTGTATTCTACAATGAAGGGAAAAAACCGAAATTCTAGGAAACTATATAAAAATTTTATGTCATCTACAATGCTGCCACACTTTTAACAATGCACTAAAGAAATTTTGTAGTACTAGTATTTTGAACTAAATAATTGTATGTCTTCGAGGAAAGTGGACTTTCACCATTTCCAAAGTAATTATATTTGTTACTTCATTAACTGCGAAAATTTGTGTTGATAAAAACAAAGAAAATTTGAACAGATTTTTTTGGGAAAAGTTTTTAAATAAAATGTTGTAACGTCCGCGTACATTCGAGATGTAGGGGTTTCGTCGGTCCGCTTTGAACACTGCTCTATCTCAATAGAGTATGAATAATTATAATAACGATCTACCGTTATGGATAACCTCTCTTCATAACTCTCTCTCCCTCTACATAATGCTATTAGGCGAGGGAGAATTATGAAAAGAGAAAGAGTCCAAAGTCCGTCTGTGTAACATGAGAATGTTGTTTTCTCGAATTTACGATCTTTTTTTTTTGAAAAAAGAGTGTTAAGCGGCACAATTAGCAAGAGGTTTGGGGAGTTGGTGATAGGAAATCAAGAAAAGCAGGCGTTTCTTAAAGTGCGCGTCAAACAAAAGTGGCGGTAGTGAATTTGGATCACATAAGTCTATTTGTTTCGGACTCCACAATAAAAAGGCGCTATCACGAAACGCAACCTCTTATATAAAGAGAAAATTTAAGCTTCTAATACGCGGGTTTTCATTAAAATTATGACTTCGCTTTGTTGTATTATTACCAAAACAGTAGGATATGTAAAGGTCGGCGTTGCCCGGGTCTAATGTTCTTACTTGTTTTTTTAATTAAAACAGGTAAAAACATTACAGCAGGCCGCCGTCCGCCATTAAATATCCTAGACCGCTTAATAAAATTATCATATAACAACGTTGTACGGAAAGTGGCCGAAGCAGTGGTCCGTTCCGAACAATTTTCATTAGCGTTCGTCCTTGTACTAAAGCATGTCCGTGTACCAAATTTCATCCAAATATTTCTAAAAGTGCGATCTGGAGATAGGACAAAAGAAAACAAGATGGATGGAGATCAATTTAGAAAGTTTTTCTAACTTGTCGATTTAATAAAATATGGCTCTATTTCAAGTAATTCTATGCGCTGCATACATTCGCACAAACTTAACTTGTACCACAAGTAATGTAGGGTACGAGAACTTTGACAAACAATCGGTTTTATGCATTATTCCCAGAAATACAAGCAAAAAACTAACGAAAGGAAAATGTACTTTTTTCAAACAGAAATGTTTGTTTTGAAAACCCGGTAAGAAAATGGAACCGGACACAATACAAACCTTTCTTCACGTATATAGTTGTGCAAAGGAAGCAGGAAATATGATGTTCAAGAATGATTACATGAAGAATTTAAAGTAAATATCAAATATTGAAACTTTTAGAAAACGTATTTTTTAGAAAACTTTGCAATGAAACTAAATACAAATAACATGAACTTGAAGTTGTGTACAAAGAGAAATATTAGTTTTTCTAGAAAATATTGAGCCTAAGAATAGAACTAAGATTAGATTGTGACAAATGTCGATAATAACGATTAAAAATGAAATAAAAAAAACTTGAAACGATTATATAAATATTGATTGCGTCAAGGCTCTATATTATTTAGATTAGCTACCTTTAACCTTTCCTTAATAAAGGAAAATATTATTTTTGACCGCAATTCATACTCATTATACACTACATCATTTTTGGTATAAGGTATGTAGCACTCAGAAGAACTTAAGGCCCACCTTTTATTATACCAAATTTTCATAATCGTTTTCTGAGTCGTCTGATGTCTGTCCGCGTAAATTTATTACATTCAGATGTTTTGGCCCAAGGATAAACGCTATAGAAGGTGATTCGGATCAAATTACTTTTTCGACAATTCCCCACATAACGACTTATCAAATCAAAAAAAATTGTAATTTTTAGAAATTTAGGCCAGAAATCGTTTAGTAACAGTATTACAGCATTCTCAATTGATGTAAGAACTTTGGACCGGGAGAATCAATATTTTGAGCTCCTTGCCGTATAACCGTTCCTATGGAAACTCAAACTTTATTTGCTAAAAAGGCCCAATTTGAAATACTTTTTGATGAAAATTCGACATAAAAATTAGCGTTACCGTATTTGGACCACATAGATCTTTATTTTAGATCCCAGCCCACGTAAGGCTTTATATGTTAAAGCGATGTGTTCTTTAAAATGCTACAATGAAAATATGTCCTTAGTGGATTAATCATAGGGAATTTGGATGGCATAGATCTAATTTTAGGACCGCATTATCTATAGGGATTCCCATGGCGACAGACCCTAATATGTAATTTGTTATGACGGAAGCAACTGGGAAATAATAAAATCGTTGACAAGCAAATTACTTATATTTTTGGTGTTTTACTAATTAAGCCAACTGGTGTTGGGTGTCTAACTTAAGATTAATATTGGGAATAAGACGATGAAATCATTGCATTGAACAATCACAACCGAATAAACTGATATCATTGTCGTACGTATCAGGGGAAAGTTGCACTTCCAATTGGCGAGCACCACGCGCTAACTTCAGCAAATCGATAAATATAGGTGAACCATGTACCTCATCATGCCCTACAAATAGGTGACAATTTTGAAAACTACCTATGGTCTGCCATATAAAACAAGGCATTAGGATTAACAGATATACTTCCAAGATACTTTCAATTTTTATTGAGCTGTCTCAGGTCGTGAATGTAAAGAAAGCTTCTACAATTTTCTCTTTTCCGTCTTCTTTTTCTTGCTTTCCAAAATTTAAATGGTTTTGCAAAAAGAGGAGAAGAAAAATTAACCCCACGTGTATAATAACATTCACAAATCGACGGCAACGCGTAGGTAATGTTAAATGTACTTTCAATTAATGCTTAAGTGAGAGTAAACAAATCTTTTTTGCATTTCAGAAAAATGTAATAAAGTTATAAGAGAAGAAAAGAAATGAAACTCGACGACTAAAAGAAATGCATTGCAACTTTTTATTAGTACACTTTGCTTGGATTTCAAAGAAATTTTTAGGTAAATTTGTAAAAACTTAATTAAATTGAATCAGTTAGTGTGGAATTTACACGGTAAATGCCGCAAATAAATATCGCAAAGTTGTGCAAAAATAATTCATATAAAATTGTTTTTAAATAAACATTTATATTAATGACCTGAAAGAGGGCGAATGAATTTTTACCACTTACTATACAGACTATACATAAAAGTCGAAAGCCCATGAGAATATAATGTAAAAGAAATCCCATTTTTCTCTACTCCGTAAACTATTATGCATCACCATGTAAAATCTTGGATCAAATTTATTGCCCTCTTTTGAGTTCGTTGCAATCAAAACCTATTGAAAAAAAAATTTGCATAATTTATTTTTATACCCAACACTGAAGGACGAGGGGTATATTCAATTTACCGAAAGGTTTGCGACGTATAGAAGAAGACCCCACAAAGTGTATATATTCTTGATCAGCATCAAATTCTAAATTGATTTAAGCTTGCCCGTCTGTCCATCAATGTCAGTTGTAAAAATTCTGCTGGCCGCAAAAATGAAGCTTTCGATTTCAACATCAACAGAAATACTGCAAGTTCTTGCGGGCAAGTTGGTATTGAAAATGGGCCAGAACGTGCGAAGGACACGCCCACAGTATCACGAAAACAGAGAACACCTCTTTTTTTTAAGAGGAATAAAAGATTGCTTTGTTGTTCATTACTTACAAACTACAGTAGACAAATGTACAAAAATTTCATCGCATATTCCATAGGCGATGCTGTAGTACCTGTACAAGAAAGGGCAAAATTGATTACGCGAACCAAAATTATAGTGTATCAAAAAACAAATTTTTTTTCCTTTAAATATATATATATATATGCGAACACATTCAACAAGGGTATGTGTATTCCTCCCAGTGTCCTTGGATTTTTTCTTTTATTCAATTTTACAATTTTTCATTGCTACGTAGTACACAGATTGTCGCTTGCATGCCTCATTAGTGTTTAGCTATTGTAATTGCCTTTTGAATGCACTAAAACTTTGATTCATACTGATTTAACCACGAAAAATAAAGCACAAGGAAAGCAAGCTCAAAATTATATTCGCCGTGGGACGATGCTTCATTATCCTGTACGTCAAGCAGTTCTATAGGATGTATAGTGGGCCAAGGGTACGCGTGTAAAGCTAAAGTCATTTTTAAAAAAATAAAACAGAAAAGGAAAAGAAAATCTGTTAAGAATATATTATATAGATAGAAAGAAAGATAGCAGGCCCCAATTTTAATATACCATTGGATTCAGAGTTACTTTCTGATTTGACTGAATAATGGCCGCCTATCTATCCATTTGTCCACCCGTCCGTCTTATTTTTTTGTGTTCAATCTATTAGCCATATGAATGAAATTTATTACAATGACCCAAGAGCCCAACAGCGAAACCTATTGAAAAGGATTCAGATGAGACCATTTTTTCAATCACTTCCCATATAAAGCTTTATTCTGAATATCAACAACTATACGGCGGTAAAGGGTATTTAAGAGTGTTTTTTAGTGTTTTTATTTGTTTCTATTAACTGGTAGCAACAAGACCAAGTAGACAAGGCACTCAACTTGGCTATGCCTCTGTAGTTCTCAACAAGTTGTCTACTTGGTTGATTGATTGAAAAATTTTTAAATTATCAAAAAATTCTCGCTATAAGTCGGCAAAATTAAGCCTGTTGCATTGTCAGCTTGCACATTTATTAAATGCCTGCCTACAACGGCCCGTTGACTGGTCAAATAAAGACAAACATGCATCACGAACTTTGCAGTGTTACAAGACACACGTCACGTCAAGGCAAATTTTCATTACAAAATTGTTTTTAATAATCAATTTCAATTTTTGGCTTAATGGCATATAACTGGCGATTTGCGAAGAACCTAAGAACCTGATATAATATGAAATGCAATGAAGCTCCGAGAAGGAATTGCTTTGAAGGCATTTCATTAAATCGTAACCGTTTTCAAACTCAACAAACTGTCGATTTTAGAATAGATTAGAAGGACTGCTCGCTTTCTGAGATAGAGAGAGAGAGAGCACAACATGTCACAAAATCCGCGAAAGGATACACTTATTGAAAACGCGAGTTCATTCAATAAAAAAATGTACACCTATGTTGATTAATTTTTTTTATTTGAACAACAAATTATCGTGATAGTTTCTGCCGGACTATCTTACGAGAGAAATATAAATACTAGTAAACAAGGCATACTTGCCTTGAATAAACACAATTGCGAAACCACGAGGTGTGTTTTTGAAAAACAAAGTTGACTTTTAGTTTCCTTGAAAAATATTTATTTATTCCTCAATCAATATCTACCTTGCCCCTTCAAAGTAATCCCCCTTAAATATAACGTCGTCATATATTTCGGGATATTTGATTTACGATATGCCATGCAACAATATTTGAGAACCTCGGCCAACTCACCATATGGATGACGAAGACGAAAAACTATGGCTCCAAACTCATGCTCGCTATTTGAAAGCATCAAAAAAGCTAGTATTTTAGGAATTTCCCAAGCGCAAGAAAACCGTTATCGAGGAACTTGAATGATGGCATGCTCTTTACAAAAAGGGCAGTGTTTATGTAACTCCGCTAATCAAAATTTTTATGAAAAGAGAACAAAGTCCAAACTCCGTGGCATGTTTCTCTTTTTGATTACTGGGACAAGAGAGATTACGGAAAAAACAGATAAAAAGAGTCGGCAATTGGAAGTGAAGTGGATAGTCTGATACAGAATCTCGAGGAAGGAAGTATGAGCTATTGAGGTGTTCGGATGGAAAATCTCTGGTGTGGTGTAACGTGAAAAGAATTTCAAAAAACGAATGTATGGGGCCAAGAAAATTGTTCAAAACTGAGAGAGAAATAAATTAAAATACAGTAAAAAATATTAAAGAAATAAATTAAAATAAATTAGAAGGCAGTAAAGTATCAGAAAATACGACAATACGTCAATACGAACATTAAGAGCACCAGAAATACCTTTTGACACATTCAATGGGATTTTTTCTTTACAAAAAAAGTTTTTACTTTACTTTCATATAAATAAATAATGAAGATGGAAGCTGTAGTGAAGTAAAGTGAAATAACTGTACCAATGGCGAATTACAATTGAAAAACAAAAAAAAAATTTAACAGTACGAACTATTTTACGTCTGCCTCATATGAGAGAAATTAAGACATATTCAAGTACCAAGCGAGAGCAGGACAACTTGAATGTGATCTATTACTGTATAAAAAAAAATAAGTTAATCTGTTTTTTTATTTCTTTTTTTATATTATATATAAATTTTACGATTAAGAACAAATCTATGTAATCTATTTTTTTTTTAGTGTAAAAATAATAAATGACAATAGTGTAACGAAAAAAAAGGATTAAAGCAAGTTGAAAGATGTTCTCTGAGTAGAAAAAGAGAATGGTGCGTGAGTATGGGGTAGGTAAGTGAGTGTATGTGTTTGTGGGTGTAATCACTGACGGTGACTTAACAGACCGACAGATACGTAGACACAGACTAACGGACAGGAAAACAATGGTGACGGACCCGACGACTGTTATGTGACGTCACGTCATTAGTGATCCTGATAGATTTAAATTATTTACAATTGCTTCTGCACTCGCCAGGCGGCACAAAGTGTAGCCGTACAGTTCTATATATATAAGATTTACATTAAATTATATTACAAAAAATGGCGCCGAAAGTAAAGCAAAACGGAGAATAATTATTGCATTCCCTACAAATGTAATTATCTTTTAATAAATGTTGGACGCGTTTACAATAAAACACGTCTAACCTTTTCATCTATGAAAAACAAATTCGACAACAAATTATGAATTCGAAAATGGAATGCACGTGGTTCACGAAGTTTGAAATATCACCTTTTTTTTGAGTAGACTTCGACGTACTTCGAGGTCAAGCATGACCCTTTTACCGATTCGCATTTCAGTGATCAAAATTGATCGTTTTACATTTTCCATAACTAAATGTTTCTATACATTTATAATAGCTTCCATGATAACTGAAATATTGGAAAAATTTACTTAACTAAATGCCTGCATCTTCTATGTAACAGTTACATGGAGTGTCTTAGCGCTGATGAGATACTTCAAATTGCTCTTCTTTGATTTTCGTAAACAAATGATTGTGATCTCGGCTTCAGGCCTTTCTAAAGTAAAACTTTTTCTGATAAACAAATTGTTTTATAATCCAATGTCTAAGATTCGTCGTGAGCCTAAGTTGTTTCATATATACCTCTTTGTTATTTCCTTTCAGCAATTTGTGCTTTGAGAATTTCAGTTTTATATGTGATCATTTGTATTGTTACAAAATTCTTTTCGTGATACGGTTCGTATCACTAGATCGTGGACTTTCTTTCTTTTTAAGAGAAATACGCAAGATTTTTTCATCTGCATTTGGAGGTTTCCACTACTGTCCACACGATGAGTTATTTTAATAACTTATATTCATAAGTTATTATAAAAAAAATGTTGTAATTTCTAAAACTTCGCGATAAAAATCGCTTAGTATTAGCGACATTTTAAATGGGTGCGAAAACTTTAGACCATATGAAGCAGTTTTTTGAACCTCTTTCCTAAGGAAACTGAATCCTTATATAATAAAAAGTTCTAATTTTCAATACTTCTTAGAGAAAATTCATTCACAATAAGAATTTGAAATAAAAATTAACCTTACCGAGTTTGGACCATACACTCTTTATATTGGATCCCAACCCATATAGTGGTTCTAATGAAAAATAAGATTATCATTGCGACAAAACCTAATTTGTAATTATTCGTGAGGGAAGCAATTGGAAAATAATAAAATTTTTGCTAAGTAAATTAAGCTAATTTAGACCACATTGACCTTTGATGAGCTCCAATATGGGAGTTTTCATGAAAATTGTGAATGATTGTATAAGGTAAAGTTACGTACGGTATCTAATAGACAGCCTTGCTCGAAATAAAAAGAAATAAGAACTTAAGAACGGAAGTTAGTTTAAGTACGGTATAGGTAAATCGCGCGTATTACGCAAAGTTGCTTTAATAGACTTTAAAGACTCCGAATATTGAGAATAAGTGGCATCATTTAGGTTCCTGCAAACAACTCTGAACGGGCTAAACAACTCATAATTGTATTTACATAGGATACGCTTAATAAAGATAAAGTGCCTAGAGAAGCGATTAAGGACATTAAAGCTTCTCTCACCAAGTAATGCGGGGGCGTCTATAGTAACATTTATTACTTTGATTAAGAAGGAAACGCCAAGAATAAATCTACGTTTCTCAAGTGACAGTTAGGATAACACAAGCAACCTATTTAAATAGGGAGGAAGAGAGGCAATCGAGTCCGAACCTAAGCTCCTCAGGGCCAACAGAAAGAATTGCTTTTGAACAGATTCAATTGAATCTGCATAGCATCTGTAGGAAGGAGACCACACAACAGAGGCATACCCTAATATTGGTCTAACCAAACACACGTACAGCCTTTTCGTAATGTAGGGATCATCAAGCTTTTTAGACCACCTCTTTATAAAACTAAGCGCAGACCTAGTTTTGCTTAAGGAGAACTCAATATGCAAGTTAAAACGTAACCTTTGGTCAAATAGAACGCTTAAATCTGTGAACGAATCGACGTCTTCCAACTTGTGTGAGTCAGCGAAATATTGAGTAATGAATGACTTCCTTCTTGCGAAAGAAAGCTTTTTGCGATTTAATTTCTTCTTCTTTAGATTGAATTTCATAAAACTCAACGAGCACCATGCAACCAAATTATTTAAGTCAATTTAAAACTGATGTGATTGCGATTCTATAGAAAAGGAAGAAAACCGTTCCACATCATCAGCGTACACTAAGATCGGGCTGGATTTAATCACTGAGGGCAGGTCGTTAATGTATAAATTAAACAAAATGAGTCCTAAGTGGTTGCCTTGAGGTACGCCAGACGTTACGGGGAATTCTTCCGAGGTAAAGAAGTTAAATAAAATGAATTGTTTATTGTTGTTGAATTGTTGTATTATTGCAAGAGCTTATCCATTTCACTCAATAGAAAGGGAAGCCAAAGGCTTGGACTTTGAAGATCAGTAACTTATGGTTGACCAAATCAGACGCTTCAATCAGTGTAAATGAAAAATCAGTGTATATGACATCAGTGCGACAACCACTAGGCCTTGAAAACATGACAAGTAAACTCTAACAGTTTGGTGACCGTAGATCTTCGTTTTCGAAACCCATGTTGAAATTGAGAAATGGAGAGATTTGATGGCAAAGACCAAATGCTGAGTACAATTCGTTCGAACACTTTAGTTAAGACACTCAACTTGGCAATGGCTCCGTAGTTCTCAACAATTTGTCTACTTCCACTTTTGTGAATAAAAGTAAGGAAACTACTCTTCCAACACAAAGAGAAAACATCTAAATACAAAGACTGGTTGAAAATCTTTGAAATAACACCACATAGATCGACAGCGCAAGATTTAAGTACACATGATGAAATTCCATCAGATGCAGGCGCACAATTGTATTTTAGAGAACTCAACCTTTTAAAAACGTCATCTTCAGAAATGACCAAATTAGGTATGGAAACCAAGTTAGTTATAGGATATGGGTAGTTTGCTGATAAGTCGAAATTAGCAGTCGAAAAGTTTCGACGGAAATACTCAGCACTCAGATTTGAGATTTCAAAATCATCCGAGGAATCAGAGCCATTAAAAGAAACATGCGAGGGATGTGTGGAAATTTTTCTTTTTGAATTCATAAATATAGAAAAGTATTTAGGATTAGCAAGCAGAGAGGACTTAATGAACTGAAGGTATCTGCAATAATAATGGTGGTTGAGGGAGTTAAATCTATTCTTGTGATATTTAATTGTCTTATTAAACCACGGGCGACACTTGCTTCGAGGTCGGCACTGCTTGATCGGAACAGATGCAGCAATAGCTAGATTTAATGTATTGTAGAAAGATGACAATAAGCTTTCAATACTTCCGGTTGAGAAATCAAGCCTCATATGGGAAAGATGGTTTTTTAGCACTACAATATTGATTTTATGAAAATCATAATATTTGTTTGAAAAAGTTTGATTTGGCACATTAAGGCAGTTCAACGAGCCATCATTCTTGTAATGAAAGGAAATGCACATCGATGGATGATAAGGATCCTCAGATAAACTAAAATGTGGACAACGATTTACACTAATCTCAGGAAAATTGGCAAAGCAGAGATCAAGCAGTCTACCATTACAATTAGGGGTATGGTTATATTGAACTAAATTATGATCAAATAATTCGTTAAAGAACACAACAGCTCTATCAGGTGCTGAAGTAGGAATCAAGCAGCCGGAATTATCACTGTTACACCAAGGGACTTGAGGCAAATTGAAGTCTCCCAACGCAACGACCGAATCGGTGGGTCTAGACTGCTTGGCCACTTCACAAATGAGGGCAGCCTGTTTCTTGTATATCGAGATATCGAAATTTTGGGGGAATATAGGACCGGATTATAAACAGCTGTTTATTAGGCATTTTCACTCGAATGGCGATAAATTCAACGTCAGGAGAAGTGGGAAATTCTATTGAATTGGACGGGATTGACCCAGATATGGCAATTAATACACTGCTAGCAATGCGATTCAATCGATAATTTCTGAAATCCTGCAAGAATTATGAAAAAGTTCCGACGAATGTAGATCAGGTTTTAACCAAGTTTCAGAGAAGGCCAAACAGAAAAACTCCGTGCTTACTGAATTTAGGAAAGTTGAATGAATTTTTGAATTTAGGCCCCTAACATTTTTATAAATGAGAGATAATGGGCCTGAAGAAACATTTAATTTTTTGAAGGCGACAAGACTATTGCTTTGGTATCACGGGGGCGATCTCGAGGGATAAATTCCTTAATTAAGGATCCTACTGGCCACAGTGGTTTATTTAACAAAATTTCCATGTTTTCAATCGGAACTAGTACTTTAAAAGACGAGATTGCTCTAGATTGGGATGGTACCAATTTGAAAATGCTAACACGCTTCAAATTGACTAATGGGACTTTCGCCGCCAAGAGGAGAGGTGGATTTATTATTTTCTTTATTAGTTTTAGGCGATGACGCCTGAGTACAGTGCGTGACGCCACTTCACCATAGCTAAAACCAAAAGTACTTCCCAGCTTATTTGTAACTTTTTTATTATCGACGGGCTCAACAATAGCAGAAACACTAACGTTCATTGTAGAGATTGTGGAAGCGCTAACTTGAATCAACGAATCAGACTTGGGGAACTCGGAGGCGACGTACCACACGCCACGCTACGAATTGTAACTTTAGCAGCAGGGGAAGAAGATGAGTGCTCAATAAATTGACACTCATCAAACGTACTCTTAATTCTTTCAAACTTATCACACAAGGAGCCAAGACTTTTACTCAAATCTGAGAAAATATTTCTCGTCTCCGTGAAGAGTTGATAGAAATCAAAATTTCTTTCCATATTTGTAGAGTATACAGTCCCATTTTTGTAGGTTTATCTGCTCTGGTTCACGAGTAATAAGACAATTGTTTATTTCTTTTAAAAAACAAAGGTGTTCTCACTTTTCGTAGTTCTATAATCGTGTGCTTCGACTGATTTGGCCCATTTTCAATGTTTCTGCCGAATTTAAAGACAATAGCTTCATTTTTGCAAACATGAAACAGATGCACAGGCGGACATACTTAATTCTATTCAAAATTTAATGCTCATCTCTGTATTACAAATGTGTTGACAAAATGAATATACTACTTATCCTTCGGTAACGAGTATAAAAATAATAACAATAATTTTAAAATTTACTTCCTTCGCGGGAAGCAAAAAAAATTTCTGATTCAATTTTTTATCATTTTTGGAAATTCTAAAAAGTCAGAAGAATTTTTCTGCCATTCACGAAATAATAATTTTTTCCTAGGCAGACAAGCAATATTATATTTCCATTCGTTTCAAATCTCGGACGTTGTTGAACGTAGTCTATTGGGAAAATCCGAAAATTTCTAAATATTCTTTTCAAAGATTTACGTTGAAAAGTAAATATCGATTTCAAATCTGATGTAAATAGTTTTAAGGAGTAATTATTCACTTTTCCCCATTAAATAAAAAATATTTGCGTTCACACATTTCATACATATCGTCATAAACTCAATCAAGTGGGTATGAGTGGATATCAACTGCGCATAACGTGGACATTCGTTATCCTCTCCGAGTTAACTTCTTATCCACTTCCATTTACATGGTGTCTCTCCATTAAGATATCCGTTCACACATTGCTTTGAAGGCCAAAAGAAATCACTTAAACAAATTTACGATAGAGCTTAGACATCAAAATCGTGATTATGCGAAATTTACTAATATGCACATTAGCTAATATGTAATAAATTCACAAATTAAAAAAACAAGCTTTTCTTTAACGTTATTAATTTGGTTGGCATTTATATCAATTGTTTGATTTGTGTCTGCCCAAACCTTCATTTACCACTTCAACAACATATTGTAATTTTTCTTGCAATAGCAACAATATTGACAAAACTAAGATATTCAACGTATTTCTACTTTAAATGTCCACGCATGCTTCTACAATAAGTTTGTGTACGTCATTTACTTCTTTTTGTGTAAGACTGCATTCCATATGGCGGTAGATGATGCGAAAACAAAAATCGCTAGTGCGATTCTTTTTTAGATGATTAGACTGGTCAATTAAACTGATCTGAAAGAAACATATAACAATAATTATGAAACACTACAATTATGAAAATTCTTCACTTACCTGTTCTACCACATCGCCCGCAACATTCCGCACTAGATCATAAAAATCATTTGGTGCAAAACTCTCGTTAACCTGAACACCGGGTGGCAACCAAAATGACAGATCATTTATGCATTGAGGATACCGCTTTATTTTTCGTTAGATTGTATAAGTCCTTTTCGTTAAACTGAGTCAGAAATCCCGTATCTTTAGACTAAAATAAGCGAATGTCGGGTATATCGAAGAGAGCAACTCCGTATGCTTAATAAAGGTGCTCAGCTGGCTCTTTTGTGTGACACATCACATATATCAGATTAGAATCGTTCAATCATCTTTAGATAAACTTCGTCATATGTGTGATTGCACGTGAGTCTACTGAGCAAAAAAAAAAACTAAAAACCTGCACCAAAAAAACTAAAAAAGAAGAAGAAAACCTAAACCAACAAACTAAAAAAGAAGAAGAAAACGTACACCAAAAAACTAAAGACATACACCAAAAAAAGTAAAAAAGAAGAAGAAAACCTACATCAAGAAACACCTACACAAAAAAACTAAATTACGATATTCTTGGGAAAAGTTCATTGAAGGTTGTCGAACAAAGATCACTACTAGCAATGTAGCTATTTAAAATACTGTTCAGCTATCTTCAATTATGGCAACAAACTTTAATTAAAGCTTTGGGAGCGGTTGTTCTTCCCGTGATCATAATCAATTTTTATTATTGCATTTTAAAGGAAAGTACCATTTTTTTACGAAAGTAATTTTTCTTTAAATTGTTGTCCCTAAAAGAACGAACCGAACGCAGCATCAAATGTATCAATACAAACATAAAAATTGAAGCAATCAAACCTTTCTTTCAAAAGTTTCTTTTCTTAGTACTATAAATGTTTCCAGACGTAGCGATATGAGTTTTAAAGCGTTGGAGCGACTAAGCCGCCTGAATGGGTTCTTTTTCCTTAAGCGTGTATTACACTTTTCCATGCTGTCCTATCGAGTGCAGCAGTTTGTTTGTGCTGCGGCTTGACAATTACGTACATTAAATTTTGGATTCATTGTTGTCTATATTTCAATTAATATTAAATAAAATATTCGCAATTAGAAAAATGATGTACAATATTCTACAACTAAAGCGAATTTTAATCTATGCCTTACAAACATTTGTAATCGCCGTTAGAAATTTCATTAGTTTTTACCATAAGACAACTATCGCAATAGGCACTTAAAGCAATTTTAATGTCCAAAGACACAGTAAGGAAACCGCTGATAATGCAAATCGCTCACACTAAATGAATATTGACTTCAATTTCTCACAATAACGGAATATTAACTTCAATTTCTCACACACTTTAACAGAATCGAATTTATTCGAATTTATTGAAAGCAAATGTGTGCTCTCTCCATTCTCAACAGATGGTAGAAAGCTTGGTTAAAACATTCAATTACGCAGCCAAGCTAAAATTGAAAAGAAATGTCTTAATACAAGTAAGAAAGTTATATTCGGCGAGGGTCGAATCTTGTATAACCACAAGTATGCTTTTCGCATTCTGCTCTGCCAAGTTCTTTTATTGGTATATATATCATATTCATTTTACCAAATACAATAAATATTCGTAATATTCGTGCTGCTAGTGTAAGCCAATATCCATCTGAAAAATTGAAACCACTAGTTGTTCTTGTATACAAGACAGAAAAGTAGAATTTCGACTTCATGCACCACGCATTATTTCAAAAAATTTCTCGAATATAATAAATTTGCATAAGTGAAATTAACTATATTTTATTTAAATTGTATTTAAATATTTAAAAACGAAGCACATAATAGGCTTTTGGGCCACCATTCCTAGGCTCAGTTATGATGCAATTAATTTTTATAGCAAATTACTATTAGTTTCATCAACAAATGCTACAAATTAGACCTCATTCAATTCTCAAATCGACTTAAGATTGTTTGGTGGTCTGGCTGTCAATGTCTGTCCATGTGATTTGGATTCCAATTTGTATAGGGAGTTGTCAAGACAAGTAAGCCTTTAGATATAACTTTTTGGTCTTGATAAAAAATTGTGTAAGTCGAAATGGAGGGCGGTGTTGTCGGCCTTGTCTTTATTTGTTTAAAAATGAGTTATTGAGTTTTTTGGTTAAATGATGCACCCTCTGACTGTGGTCGAAGAACAATGCATTTGAATGAAAGCTCGAAAATTGGACGAATGTTAGCTTAACAATTTCATTTTGAACATTCAAATATTTGCTGTTATGTAGCAAATTTAAGTTTGTTTTTCGTAATCTTCAATATGTCCCGGATTGTGCAATATGTAAACATGTGTAAGCATAACTAAATAGACATCGTATGTACGTGGGAATGTGTAGATATGTTAGAAATGTTCAATTTGATTTTGAAAGGTAAGACGGTGCTACGATGATCATGTTTTGCAAATCCTTATGCATTATGCAGTTTCTAAAAATTTCTTGTTGAATCTATTACGAAATAATTGCTCGAATTTTTTTGTAAAATTATTTTATTTCTACAAATTTTTTTTTAGTTGTTTCGAATATACACGTTTATTTGCCCAGCGCCTCTGCCACCTGAGTGGTTGCGCGGGCGTCTGCCCCTGTGCCTCACGCTCGCTTGGCACCCGCCCCTGCGTTCATTTGCACCTGAAGATAATCATGGCCAAACGCTCTAGGCCCATACCAAAAGCACAACCTATTGAATTATACTTTATGACTTTTTAAGCATGTCAAAGTTAACCAATCTTAACCAACCTTATCAAACTTAACCCGATCGCAATTTGCAAAGCATGTCGAAGTTAAACCACCTTATCAAACTTACTTTTTTGTTTTTTAATTTTTTACAAACAATACCCAACTTGACGCGATCATTTAACCAATCAACCAATTCTATCAATCCATAAATCAATAATCCACCCCCATACAGCCAAAACCCCAGAATGGACAATACAATACAATACTAAGTGACAGTAGTAAGTCAAAAATAAATCACCGCGAGAACTGCATCATCAAGTTTCTCTGATTTTATCATTTGCAGGCATTACTCTTATATACAAACCAGAAAACAAAAAAAAAACCAAACTAATGCAAAACATGAATTATTTACCTACAAACAAAGAATACCTGTTTTGTTTCTGTTGTTGTTGCCAACACCACACGTGGCAAACAAAAAAAAAATATATTCATATCTACTTCTTCTGTTATTCAGCGAATCAACATCCGAAAATTCGCTGAGATGTGTAACAAGGCTCAATGTGAACACAGAGTTCCTCAAAGGGAGGTATAGCGAATTCAAAAGGAGATATAGCAAAATCACAGGGAGGTATAACGAATTCAAATGAAAACGTACGAAAAATTTTCTCTTTGTTTGGGCCTTAGTGAAGTTGGGATTAGATTGCGTATATAATTAATTTATTTATTTATTCTAGTGATTATTTGATGAGTCTTTTTTAAACTTGCGTGTTATGCGTCCGCCACATCATTTTTATTTTATACTTTTTATTAAATTATGCATATTGCTCGTCCGCAACGTAGGATAGAACAGAGCAGCATGGAATAAATTCCGTTGTGTAAGAAATAATGTAGTATATGAGTATATTTAATGTTTTGTGTAGCATCTTAATGCACAGAAAAAAGTTATTAATCTGGTTGAGTGTCTCACCCACACTCTCTTGTTCAGCGCTTGAACTATGCTCTGCTCTTACTTGATTTACAATGACTGAAAATCTCTTTCCGCATCTGTAACTTTTCACGCTTATTCTCAGAAGAGGCAAAACTCGAAATTCCATATTCTCAGAAACGGCAAAATTTTTGACACTTATTGTGATATCCTACGCGATAGATTTAGGCAAAGACTTCACCGTTTCGAAACGAAAATCTTCACAAACGTCTTGCAATTTTTTTTCCCAAGTATCCAAAATAAAACAAAAAAAATAGTTTAAAAAAATTAACAAATAATAATGTAAACGTACAAAAATTTATAACTGACTAAAAAAAAAAAAAATTTATTTTTAATAAGTATACTACGTCCAAATCACGTAGATCGATTAGACCCAATTTGTAAAAAGGCAGTAGACGTAACAATGGTTGGCGGGGATGTCCGCATAATTTGGGAGGGCCGGGCATCTGGGTATTTCTCCGCACATCGCATTTGAGCGAACCGTACTTTCGACTCCTTTAATACAAACCGCAAAGTTTCATTTAAGGCGCTTACTTCCCGGCTTGAAAATATAAAAACGATCAAAAATGATGTGAAACGCATTTCAAACGTTTGGTCTTTTTTTTTTTATTATTTGTGTTTTTAACTTTTATTTATCTTCTTAACCGACAACCACGATATTCTAACAAATGTACGGCATTTGTTCCTCTTCAATCAGCTGATTAAATTTGAATTATTTTGCTCGCTTTAGAAAAAGTAAAAAAAAAAAAATTGAAAAAACAAAATAAGTGAACAAATCTTTCAGAGAACTATTGGATGTACATTCAAAGAAGAAGCGTGTTTTTCCGGATAATGATTTTATTTCACGTGTTCTAGATTGAAGCGTTTATGGTGATCTATACTCCCTTAAAAGACCATCGTCTTCTTTTTTTTTTCTTGATACTAAAGACAGAAGACAAAATTTTGTTTACTTTTATAAATTCATTCAGTTATCTGTGGCCAGCTCGTAACGCAAGCAGAATACGTAAACAATGCTTGTAACTTATCGATGAAATTAATTTTTTGAATAGTTTTTCAATTGGCTGCAAATATTTTCGTGAAAGTAATTGCCATCCGTCGCCTCTATTGCTCCTTTATTAATAGTTGTACGCCTTGCTTGCCTGCTTGCAATTTCTCCGAAGATCTCATCATTTTCCCTCATTAATCTTGACCGACCAGTTATTGGGTCCGTTCCACGGTGAAATTTATTCTGCCTTCGTTGATACTCTTCGCTATTACAATTTTTAATTTTTGCATTTATCTCAGGAACGGTAACTTTCTTGAACTCATATGTTGAACGCAGGTGATGCGGTTAATTTCTATAAAAAAAACCACGGCCGTTTTCTTAAAGCGACCAATCTGTTAAAGTAAAGAAGTAAACAAAAAGAAGAAGAGGAAAAACGCTAAGGGAGTAAAAAAGGCACGGTGTTGATTTCATTTTTGCTTTATTGTCCAATAGGATGAGTTTAAGAGAAAAAATCGAAAAAGTAGGTAGATTGAGGAACGCGTACTTTCTCAAGATTGTACTTCGGGCTTTTCAGGGGCATGAAGTTTACTATTTTTAGACCTTTTCTTGCTTTTATGGGTCTTTTACGGGTAAGCCGGGTAAGAAAGTGACGATATCGTTAGACAATTGATAGTTTACGTAATTGATCCCCTATTCGTCGAACACTGACTCTTCATCTAGGCATTCATTGATTCGTTGCATGTGGATAACACATCACACACAACAATAGTGTCGGCAGCTATCTTCGCCCGTAATTTGTAATGAGAATAAATGAAAATAACTTTTCAATACTTTGGAAGCAAAGGCAATAACAAAATCATATGACACAAGTTACACAAGTGTTGATAGGAAAATAATAGTAAATATTGAATAATAATCTCTCTCTAAACTAAATAGACTCTAAATTATAATTAGTAAGTAATAAACACTAAATAAGTATATAATAATTAATGTTTTATAAATAACGAATAATAACGAAAGCAATTCAAAAGACATTAAAATTCATTGCATGGTAAGTAATTAACTCCAAATTAATAAATCGACATATATATGCCAGATAACTTGCCCTTGCACATAAACAAATAAGCGGTTAGGCTGACATGTATACAACTCTATACAACTCTATTTTTTATAAAATGGAGCTTAAAATAAACCAACTTTTTTTTTTTTTAATTACCTTTAATGGACGACAAGCGAAAAATAATACGGATATTATTACATAGTATATGTTATACAAAAACGATAAGGACATAAAATACAAATATGGACATCGTGTTGTACGCCTGACACCCATGGGTTATTTAAATATTATATAAATATAAAACCTTTTTAATCTCATCTGTTATACGTTTGAACAGCGCAACAATTTACGGTTTAATTGCTCAATTGCTTACAATTATCAAAAATCTGAAATTTTGTTCATTTGATGTTAGCCGTGTTGTTATTTTAGTATTTTGATTTCGTCTATAAACTTCGATTCCGTTTGTGCCAAATTTCATCTTCCTATCTTTAATTTATCTATCTAAGAGAATGTATTACCCCGTATGTTTGCTAAAGGCTTAACTCTTTATCAAACGGAGCAAATCACTGTTGTTAATCCAACTAACTGGTTACAGCTTAGTATTTAAAATTTTCATATGTTTCACGTGCAGCACTGCATGCTTTGAGGATTTCAAATAAAATTAAAAAATAAGTGTAAAATTGAAAATTGATTGTCTTATGCCAGACTTTTGGACATAAGAAATTCCGTTTGAATTTTCGAATAAAAATCCATTAAAAAATATCTTTTAAACAATTTTTATCGAATAAGTGTTTTAATAATATTAATATGTTAATTATAGCATGAACCCAGAGGGCAGTAGACACAAAACCAGGAATTATGTGAGTAACAACAATCAAAAAGCGGAATTATGTGAGTAACACAAATCGAAAGTAGGAATTATGTGAATAACACGAATCGAAAGTAGGAATTATGTGAGTAATAAAAATCTAAAAAGTGAGAGAAGCCTCAAAAAGCGGAATTATGTGAGTAACAAAAATCAAAAGTAGGAATTATGTGAGTAACAAAAATCAAAACAAAATAAAAAAGAAGAGTTGAGAGAGTGTTAAACTGGAGCAAGACAAACAAACTGGAGAGTCTGTATAAGGATTTCGACGAATTTTGTGACATGTTCGACGTCTATAAAGTGGAAACAATCGGTGGTGCTTATTGCGTGGCCAGTGGTCTACATCGGGAGTCCATCTATGATGCCCATAAAGTTGCTTGGATGGCTTTGAAAATGATCGATGCTTGCTTAAAGCATATTACGCACGACGATGAGCAAATTAAAATGCGTGTTGGCTTGCACACCGGTACCGTCTTGACTGGTGTGGTAGGTCGGAAAATGCCACGCAATTGCCTTTTCGGTCACAACGTTACCATTGTCAATAAATTTGAAAGCGGTAGCGAAGCGTGCAAGGTGAACGTTAGCCCGACTATCAAAGAGTAAGTACGAAAAAAGAAGTTTTTTTCTTTTCTTATCTATCGCTGATGTCCATTTTGCAGACGGCTTATTAAGCGTGCAGGCTTCGAATTCGAATTAAAGCCACGCGATCCCTCTTGTTTGCCTAAAGAATTCTCCAATGTCGGTAACGATACTTGGTATTTTCTGGAGAGCTATCGCCACCTACCATTGGACGATCATATCAAAGCTGCTATGAAAACTATAATACCCGTAGCCAGTAATTAACCAAAACCGTTCATAGACATTCCCACTAAATCCCAACTATTCGTTAGAAATGTTATTAAATTACAATATAAAAGAGAAAACTTTACTTCATTCAAAAATTGTATTCAATAAATAGCTTCAGTGATTTAATATTTACGACTATTCTTATCTCTTAGAGCGAACACCTTCGAATAATCAGAACTACTTTCTCTACGTAGACACGTATGTAAAGTTAAAACCATATCACCATAATCTCTTGCGTGGTTAACGAAATGAGCTTACTTTACTCTCATTTGTAAGCACTGTCTCTATCAACCATTTAACCATAAGTATATGAAATAAATTTCTCTCATCAACTCTGAGAGGATATTTTCTTTTCAAATTATCACTCAATCATCAGCGAACTGCGAGACTCACTCTCTCTCTCTGTCTCTCACTTTCTCCATGAAAGTATCATCCTATACGGTTTTTACTTTTATCATTAAAGTTATATTCTTGTAGATTCTGTCCCTTATAGGTGGACTAAATTAACATAAATAAATAATTAAAGTTTTGCCATTCTGTTTACTGCAAATACTCTTCAGAGAACCCGAACAATATTTATATTCCGAGAGAGAGATAGATGGAGAGGAATTTGACATTGTTGTTGTTTACGGTACGGAGTCGCTAGATCGTAAAAAGATCTTAAAATATTAATAGAAATTTATGCACCCTGCACCACTTGTGATACATATGCATATTGCATGAATATTGTGCGGATGTATGCAACGCCTAAAAAGACTTCAGAGACAACAACCCTTCATTATAACCGTCGATTCAAAATCACTTGCTGAACAGTTCTATTCATGGAACGCAATTTTTGATATATTATGACAAAATTTGAAACTTTGGCGTGTTTTGGCTCAAAGACCAACGCTGTTGAAAATGGTCATGATCGAACCACTTCTCTTATACCGTCTTACTTGAAAATTCCTACAATATAGGTAACTGTAGGGTGGTGTAAGGTGTTTAAAGTCCGACCATTTCGCTTTGCAGTATTTTTGTTTGTTTTATTTCTCTTGATTGAAATAAAAATTCCCTTACAAAAGAATTTTTTGTAAGGCGGGATGCCAGATTTGATGCATACGTTCGCATCAATATCTTTAAATCGATATAACCACATCAAATAGAGCTCACCTGTCTATTAGAGAGGGGCGAGTTTTTACTTTTATAACTTACTATGGAACATCCACATGAAAGACTATCCGAGGCATAAAACATATCACTCAATATGTTCATAGGTTGAATGACTAATGACGAATTCATATGATTTTTAGATAGTAGAAGATTTTTAGCTAGTTTACAGTTTAAAATTACGAGATTCAGATCTATTCATAGTTTTACAAAAGCAAAAGTTGATAACAGAAAATTCGCTGCATGTGTAAAAAAGACCCCATGTGAACACAGAATTCTTCAAAGGGAGGTATAGCGAGTTCAAAAGGAGGTATAGCGAAATCAAAGGGAGATATAGCGAATTCAGAAGGAAACATATGAAATTGTTTACAAACCAAAGAGAGGTATAGCGAATTCAAAAGAAAAATTCTTTGTTTGGGCCTTGGGTTAGATTGGGAATATAATATTATTATTTATTTATTTTAGTGATTATGTGAGTAAAGTTTTTTTTTATTAAAATATGCACATTACTCATCCGCCACGTAGGATAGAACAGAAGAACGAGGAGTAAATCGCGATGTTTAAAATGTAATGTAATGTATATGGGTAAAAAAGTTAAATGAAGGAATTGATGAGTGTGAAAGCAAAAAGTGTAAATAAATGATATTCGTAGTTTTTTATTAATCAAAAATATTCTCAGCAAATATTACGAAATATGTAACTTGCGTACTATAAATCAAATGATATGTAAAACTTTCTTATTCTCGTATGAAATAAATATATTCGCAAGTTCTCTTCAGTAAGAAGGCAACACAACGTAAACGAACTGAAAATAAATGGAAATTGTTCATGTTTCATAAACGGAAACAGCTGAAAATTGCTACTTGAATTTGCTTTTCCTCTATCTGCAACATTTCGTTAGCATCATCTTTCGCAACAAAATTAGTGGAAAGCAGAGGTTAATTACATATGAAAAATTTAGGAGGTAAACATAAACTACAATTCCTCGCTGACTACTGTCAAATCGGGTGACAAAATCACTATAACTTTCCAAGCATATTGCAGACGCTTTTTAACAATGCTTTTTTTTCTTCTTTCAGATACATTTACATCTAAATATGTTTCAGAAGTATAACATCGCTTATCGAAAAGGAGAACGTGCAACCATTCTTCTTTTTTCTTATTTCGAAGCAACGACAAGAGAGATAATTTATTTTACTTGTATATAATTAGTTTTAATTAGTTTTACTTCGTATTTTGGTTTTCGTTTGATTTATTAATAAACTTTAATAGCATTTTTGTCTTATGGAATTATTTTGTTTACTTGCTTAAATTTTTGATTAACCGCAACAACATAAAAAATTTCAAAAGAAAAAAGAATAATAGAAAAAATAAATAAATCTATACAACCATATAATATATAACCAATAACCAATATAATATAATATAACAATCAATCAATCAATTTTTAAAGTTTTTTTCACTTTCAGTTTTTTGAACTTTGAAAATTGATTCAGATTCTTTCTCTGTTCGCTATATGCAATAAACTAAATTAAAATA
>KK502490.1:0-206052 GCA_000688735.1 Glossina austeni | reverse complement strand
AGAATAACACCAAAAAGAAGTATGCTTACACTTGTCTGGTTGCCGCAGGAGTAATATAAATAATAATAAGAAAAAAGAAAAAACTAATAAGTACAGCAAAATCACACGGGTAGACGTTCTTGTTCGTAGGTTCTTTTCTCTTTTTGTTGTTTGTTGTTCGGTTGTTTTTCTCTTCTGCTTTTGTCGATCGCTCACTGAAAGGTTAAGAGAGTAGCTGAAGTGAGAGTTGTAAGGATAGTATTATCGGGGATGATAACTACTGACATTGGACAAGGACAAACTTATAAGAAAGGGAGAGTTAGTGGAAGTGGCAAGGTTAAATTAAGGTGACTGGAAAGTCGTGAGAAAAGAATTTCATGGTCAACCGAGGTTAGCTAACAGAGAAAAAGGAAAAAGTTGGGATTGTCCAGGAAGATGTCTTAGAAGTCGGTTGTGTTTAGCGCGCGAGTTCGTTGACAAGCTAAAGCGTGCTAATTGTACATTTAGACTATTCGAAGTTTTATTATTAAACATATAAAAAAAGGGAGTAAAAATAGGAAAAATCCGTTTACAAAATATAACAAAAAAATATATTTGCAAAATATTTTTTTTCTTGATAAATTAATGTCTTACGCACAAAAGTGAAATTCTTTATAACTAAAAAAATTTCAAACGGCAAACAAAAAAAAAAAAAAACATTAAAAAAATAAATAAATAAGCAACAACATTGTTAAAGAAGCTTATCAATTACTAAACACAACTTGAAAAATAAAATCAAGCTGCGATCACTCAGTTTGGAAGGTCGATCACACAACACTTATAATAGAAATTTATAAGAAAGTCCACATTCATACATAAAATAATGACCAAAAATTTGTGAAGTGAGTGGAAAAGTTATGCTTATATATAAGAAAAATTAAAATATCCAATGAACAGAAAGACAAGAAACTGAAAGAAAATTTGCGTTTTATATGAAATGCACAAAATGTTAAATATGTACGCGAAATAGAAGAATCTTTTTCATGTAATATATGCTTTTGAGAAATGGAATATTTATATCCATGAGTGTGTGAAGGTAGAGAAAAAATAGTATCCTGGCTATTATGCCCAACAATTTGTATGCAAATAGTCTTTATATAATGAGAAAAGCACCTTGTTTAACTTTTGATTAAAAATTGGAAAAAACCAAAACATTTTTTTTTTATTTATTAAATGATACAAAGAAGGTGCACATTTTTTTTTCCACAAAAAAGAAAAGACCGCAAGTAAAGAAACTAACAAAAAAAAAACGAAGAGAAAAAACCACTTTTTGACAACAACAAATGCAGAGAGAATCAGATCAGCAATAAGGCAGAGCGAGAATATATGCAAAAATAAGTAGTCTTTACAATTGTCTAATGAACATTCACTAACCGAAAATAATAAAAATTTACAAAGAAGTATGCATTACGATAACCTGCATAAATAATTAATTGTCAATGCAATAAAAAAGTTTATAAAAAAAAAATTAGAGACGAAAACTCTACATAAAGTTACTGTAAATTGACTGATTGCTAAACACAAAAAAAAAATATTTATAACTTTTCTAAGAAATTTATTGTGGTTTGTAATAAGTTTTCTTTATCAATAAACAAGAAATAAAAAAAAAAGCCGAAGTGCTCGTATGAATTTTAACAAAATCTAATACATGAAAAACAATTGCAAAAGCTAAAGGAGTTTTCTTTAACAAAAATTTTTAAGGAATTAAAGTTTTTATTAAGTCTTGAAAAATAATCAGCATTTAATAGGTGTCCCTCAATAAGGCCGAGTGCGCCGTGTAATTACAACTATATTTTCAAATATATAATAATCGGCAATATGGGTGTAGGCAAGTCTTGCATATTACGTCAACTCACCGAAAAGAAATAATTGTACGGTATCCAAGTTCCGCAAATACAGAGGAGAGAAAGACCACAAATTTTTTGTCGGTGCGGGGAGAGCCGATGAGAAGGGTGAAAGCAAAGAAAAAAAGCAGAGAGCAAATCTTAGGACGAGTACAAGACCGTGTGGGAGAAAAAGCCTAATAAGACAGCCGTAACATCGTGTGACCTGCCCAACGGAATAATAGGTGGTAAACCAAGGTTTAGGTAATAAGGTAAGATAAAAGAAAAAAAATAATGGGTGGCTAAATAAAGGCATCCCATAGCTGAGGGGGGGATGGCGTGGTGCGGGTGTGAAGGAACGGAGTAAGGACAGGGACAGTTACCGACGGACGAAGAATTGACCAACGGACAATGGACAAGACCGACAATAATATAAGTAAAAGGAAATGAACGAGAATTTTTTACAAAGAAAAAAAATAAATAAATAAAGAGAAACAAATAAAGAAATAAATAGATAGCGGGAAGAATCTCATGGCAAAATAAGAAAAAATAAAATAAAGCTCCCGTTACAATGTTCAAAAAACGGAATATAAGAGCCATAAATGAAAAGAGGAATAACCGTGGAGTCTCTCCTTTTTTTGAAAAGAGTTGGTATTAAAATTTACAAGATCGTGAGCATAGCCCAAGATTGAGATATTTTCAGGAAGGGAACTGAAATTTTTGTTAACATATAAATTAAAGCAAGGAGTACTCAATATCCCTGAGAAACATCTGCAAAAGATCTCCTTAGTACAACAACATCATCGTTGTTAATTAACATGTTCTTATTGAGAAAGAGGTTATATAACTAATTAGAAAATTTGGTAGGGAGATTCGAAGAGAGAAAGATAGATTTTAATATGTAGATATTGACAGAATCAATTGCTGAGGTTATGTCCAGAAGCCAGGTAATGAGAATATGGTTCTTAGCAAACGCTGAATTTATTGCTGACCACAAAGTCACGACGTCACCAATAATTCTTAAAACTTTGAAATTAAAAACTTAAATTACGTTACTGGATTATGGTTCTAAAGCGAAACACACAGGCCTAATCCATTTCTTTCTACAAACAAAAAAAAATATATACCTATAGTGTTTTTATTTATCTTCAAAAAATCTCCTGTGTCCTATCGAGTTAGTGAAAACAAAACGTTTTGAACTTTCAGGAAAGGGTTCACTTAAAAGAATTACAAACGGTCCTTAGTGTGGCATTCCCAACCTTCAGATGGCTATTGACTGAGGATGCCATGATGCCATGGCTACCGATAAATTGTCTGAGGGTATACGTAAACTTTCCGCCGATACTTCGATTCGTTGTTTTCCATTGATCAAACGTATGTGCATATTGTGCATGGACTTTAAAGATAGATGTATAACTAACGTTTTACGAACAGAATCGGAAATGAAATTCCTTCAAATTCTTTCAATATTCGTGAAATGGTAGGTGATTAAAAGACTTAATCGCGAATTTGGCTTTTTCTTACCACTAGGCGCCAGACCCGCCAAATCTGAAAAAGAAGATATCAAGAAGAAAAAAATGAATTATTACCATTTGCACAATATAATAAAGAAAATATCCGATCGTGCCGGTTTCTTAGTGCAGTCTAAACTTTCTTCGATTCTAATCTAAGAAGACTACGGACTCACCTTTGATAAAAATAAATAAATATTTATTAAAGACCTTATCGTATAATTGTATAAATATAGTAGTTTCTTGCTAGTTGCAGTTCGTTTAAAAAGATCCTTTTTTTAATACTTACACATCTGCTCCTGTAACATGTTTTTAATCCGGCCCTAAGATTTCGACTTGTAATGGAAATTTCCGAAAGCAAACACCGATATAGAAAAATTAAACTGAATATATTTATATGTCTTTTTGCTTGTTTTCCAATCTGTCTGTTTATTCAGAAATATCCAAAAAAAATTTAAAAAAAACGTAATTCATTAGAAATGTATGAGAACACATCCGATTGTTAATTTTTAAAAACAATTCCGTTTGTCAATGTATGTTTACTGATTCAACTTAATAATAAAAATAAAAATTTTGATTTCGTAGGATTTAAAGCCTGACAAAAATATATTTATTTATTTATATATATATTCATTAGGTGTAGCGTGATTTTTTTTTTAAACTTAGACTCTATTCCAAATTTCAATTTTTTTCTTAAATCTAGTTCAATCAGCAGCGATATTTTTCTTAGGCGAAGCGGTAATTTAAAGACACTCCACGACAGTTGGGTGTAATTTTACAGTTGTCGACACCAACACCACCTTCTGTAACAAGCGTTCCACCTGGTATATAATATTGCAGAGGCTTTTTCTGCGAGTAAATGGTGAATTTTTGAATACACTAGCACTGGTTGTGCTATTGTTGTTGTTTGAATTATTCCACAAATTTGTAACTGCCGCTGCTCGCTTTGTCAAATTACTAAAAAGTTTAGATCTTGATAGTGAGCCGTTATTAGAATTGCGAAGATTGTCAATTTTCATACGAATGTTTTTAATAAAATAAAAATGGATCTTATTTTCAGATATAGGGCGAATCTTCTATACTCACCATAAACAAATATCAAATAATATGAAAAGTATTGAACAGAACGTAGGAGACATAAATTACAGCGTGATTTGAATAAATGAAACGAAAAAAGTGTGAAAGTTAATCTCATAGTCATAAAAGTATAATATTCTGCACACTGCCTGATAAAACTTGAGGATTCCTTTTCTTGATTGCACCCGTACGTACGTGTGTTTTGGAATATTAGGGCCATTTACACAAAGCTGATAAATACATTTTGTTAAAATTAAATCAATTAAATTTAAATCAACTATTCTCGTCTTGTTTTTTAAGATACCACCCACCTTCAAGTTTTCAGGGAGTTCTTTACCAATTCTACAGAAATCTCTGTCAGTCAAAACCTTGTCTTTACGAAGCACCCATTTTATGAAGAATGCAGAGCATGGTATTACAAATGTGTAAGCTATAGTGGGTATAAAAGATTTGTATCTTTCTCCGAATAGTTACCACAAAAGTTTCAACTTTGGAACGTATTTTAAAAATATATGACAGAAAGTTAATGGAAGCGAATATTTCCTCAGCTTCAGTAGGATTATTTTCCATAGTTTCATCAATTTCTTAGGCGGAACGGCCCAGTAACTGTTCAGCCAAATCGCTGAAGACTGTGACCCAACGGTTCGACGTCCAATCGCCAATGTTCATCTGCAAAGATACGCATTCATGAATCGTGGCAAAGCCAAAGCCAAAACCAAACCCAAAGATCGCACTCCTTATAGAACTTACATTTATCAAAAGTCTGAATTTAAAATTAGGGAACATCGCGTTACATTTCTCACAGCGGTAGTGTCCATTGTTTTCATCAATCACCTTTTTGTTGCATTCCGGTTGAGGACATGGTTTATAGAAGACATTCTGACTTTTTACCAAATATATCACGCCTTTAGTCTGGAAATCAGGCTTATCACCCGTACCAAGATTACGTGCTTGAAGAAAAGTACGCCATTCTGCACTGCCACCAACAGCGCCAGTACTGTAAAAACGATATAAATCATTTCAACACCGCATAATCTAATGATTGTTCAATAGCTTACCGAGCAGAAAGGGAACTTTTAATATTTTTCCCACCACCGTTAGCAAACCAGCCAGTAATTTGCGGCCTTCGGGTATATCGAGGTTAATTTTCATATTAGAACTATTGCCAAGGCTTAGACTTTTACCTCCATTAAATTCATTGATACAGGCACCTTTCACCAATATGACTGGTTGAACGTGGCCATCAAAGTCCTCTCCCCATATTGTTAGAGTCACAGCAGCATCACTGGTATCAATTAGAACAAGATCACGTTTTTTGAATTCTTTATTTGTTGGTTGTGAAGTGAATATCTGTAGCTCTCCAGCTTCCTTGCATATACCCACGACATGAACAGCCGCTTTAGGTTCCATATTTGCGACTTGGGAAATGGGCACTAAGTCATATTTAATTTCTGATATATCAGTAGCATCCTCCTCACATAACTTATAACTGTTTCTTTAGTAAAAGTCATTTCAAAATCATTCTTAAGTGTCGAGAATTGTTTATCTATCGGCTTCAATTGGCACTTGCTTATGAACTAGACTTGGTCCACCTGTATGATATCGTAGAATTTGTCACATTGTTCACGGAAGGCTGTAGTCCTTATTTTTCCGGATTCATCCATTAAGTCCATGCTAAATAGTTTACCTTCACATCTAGCGTTACTCCAACTGCGTATTGCGGACTTTGCAGTAACACGGGCTTTTATTACCTACCTATTGTCATATGGGCTCAGCTATGGACTAGCTATTGGGCTAGTTAAACCAGAATTCATCGTTTGATCGAGATTGGTATTCTTGCTATTGCCGTTGGAAAGACTTCTATTTTCTTTGGCTGGTTTAGGTTAATATTGCTATTGGACGGTAACGAAGTTGGAGTAGAAGTCGCTTTCTGAGCAGATAAAGCAGGTGCGTCTGACAAATTACCGGGTTCACGAATCTTCTGTACCTGATCGCCTGGATGCAAAACGGTCAGGCCCATAACAATGAAGACGCTTCTGAAAAAAAATACAGAATCATTCCTTCGCTGTTTTGGTACAATTCTATTTAACAACTACCTACTTTCCAGCATGTTTTTGCTTACTGTAGAGTATTTATCTACTCGTGTTTTCCTTCAGTTGTTTTTCTTCATATAGGAAATTCAAATGAGTAGAAAGCATTGCGTAGCTATTAAAATACTGACCGTCCGAGATGAGAATGCGTATGCGCTCGCTTTCGGCGGTAATTATTTACGCCCAAAATTTGTAGGATAGGTGCTTCAATTTCTTCGCCATTCATAATACACTAAAATGCAAATTTCGCAAGTGCAATTAATAGCACTAATTAAAACTAGTCATTACGAACGACTTACAGGAATGACTCCTTACAGAAATAAAATGAATAAATATAATAAATAAATAAATCAGATTTTTACTGAAGGTTTTTTATATTCTAATCCAAACCTACACCAAGAAAATAATTTCATTCAACTTACATCAAAAAATAATATCATTCATAATATATATTTCTCCTCATCAAATCATATGTATTTTTTCCCACAGATTCTGAGCGGTTTTTCTTCTTTTTCTTTTTCTACACCCAACTAGACTTAACTTGCATGCTTTTACATCTCGTGTCGGTGTTATTGTATTTTGCTTTTGGAAGCGAAAGACTAGAGTGGTTGAAAACTTTGCTTAAAAAGCTTTTCATTTTATAAAAATTTATTAGCTAAGAAAACTTTTTTAATAAGATAATTATTTGTAAAATTTAAACAATTAATAAATGCATACGAATAGACATGACTAGAAAAAATAAAACGCAACAAATTGAAGTTTAAATGTATGATCGACGACCGCAATAAGACAATTGATAAGTCCGTTTAGACATCTCCCCCCAAAGATGTAAATGTAAAGCATCTGAAACGAAGAAAAAAAAACATTCGTGAGGAGTTCTACAACATGCTTGGAAAAACTGTACCTCCATTATACTCGCTATATCCAGGCTATACTCCAGGCTTCTTCATTTATCATGTCATTGTTATTTCTTTGAACTAGGAAGAGTATCCAAGTACGCCCAAGTATTTCCTATTGCATGTTTCAACAGCATCTTTAACAAACTCCACTAATTCAGGTGCCGTAGTCTCGGTTTGTATTAAATTTCTATTGGATGTCTCACAGAGTTCATTGGATGACCTTAAATTATTAGGAGTACATACAGACTCTTGTTTTTGAAATTTCGAATGATCTCGCGACGTTGGGTTAATTTCTTTGCTAGGCTTCTTGGATAACGATAAATAATATTCTCGAGCCGTTTTTGGAGTTGACAATCCTTCTGGCTGACTGCTCGGTGTTTGTTCATTTTTTTCTGGATTTAATGACAACAAGCGATTTTTACGAATCATCATTGGAACATTTAAAGCCGAATGCCCGAGGTTGGTCTGTTTACATTCAAATTGCTTTGAATTATCTTGAGTAGGAACCCATTAATACGATGTCGCTTCCCACCTCTCCACTCCCTTGATCGCTTTCAACTTTTACATTCGATTTTTTCTCATCTGCTGACAATTTGCTACATGTGGGGTAATCTCCTTCTTCTTTCCTACTTGTTAAAGATGTTTTAAAAGTTTTTTTTTCAAACAGCATGCTTTGCTTTTGGGAAATAATTTTATTTTTTATACAAAGTAGATTATTCTCAATATCACCATCACTTTCACTTTGATGAAATTCATTTAGGAGGGCTTCCATAAGTTTTTTTCCTTTCTCATATATGAGTACATTCTTGCCATTAGCCGTTTGAAAGTCTGTGTTTTTCTCTAGTTGCGCACTGCTCTTTGCCATTTTTTTAAATTTGCATTCCATCCGATCTTTTATATCTTTCAATTCAGTTTCATAGTCCTTTTCTCGTAAACAGCCTTGAAATTCTCTTTTTCTGGTAGTCACTTGTTTTGTTGGCTATTTGCGCACTGCTGTTTGCGGTTTTTCTAAACTTGGATTCCATACTCGATTATTCCATATCCGAGCTTTTATATCTTTTAGTTCAGTTTCATAATCCATTTCCTGCAAATTGTCTTGAAATTCTATTAGAATATTTTGTACGGATTTCTGCCCTTCTTCCAATATTGAGATTTTTTTACCATTCGCTGTTTGAAAACCTACAGAAGCAAGCGAACTTATCGGATTGTTGACCTTGCCCACCTCACCTTGATACATTTTATTTTTCACTTCTTCCAATTCGTTTTCAATAAAAATTTCATTCGCACCAACTGCGTTTTTGCCTTCTCCCGAATCCGGCCTTTCTCCGCTAGCTTCTTGAAGTCCTAATGCAACATTACTTTCTCTCAGCACCAAGTTCTTACCCTTGTGTGCTTATGGGGAGAAATAAATCATTGTCATCTTCATCCCAATGATAATTTGTACTTATCCCAGTTTTACATTGATTAGATGACACTGAAGCTAAAAAATTTTGGATTTAAAAACAACTTACTTTCATTTACGTTATACTATCGTCTTTCCCGATATCGTCGTAGCAAAGATCTGAAGCTTTTCCAAAGAAGAATGTACAAAATTAGACTTGTTAAAAAAGCCTATAACGAGCAACTTACTTTCTGAGATGGGATCATTGAGAAGATGCTTATCATTTTTGCATTGCAACAATGATGAATATGTACTCATATTGTCTAGCGGCTTTGAATTTTTCCTTCAAATTTGATTTCACCTTTTCTTTAAGGCTATAGTGACGTTTCGATTTCTCCAGTAATATAAATAAAGGGCTCCGTTCCAAATTTCTCTCAGGCGGCGTTGTAGGACTGTTATTATTACGTTAATCCGAATGAGCGGTTTGTTTGGATAGTCGCACAACGTTTTTTTTTCGTTCGCACCGTTGTACATAAAAAATAGTCAATTTTTAACGTCGCCATTTGTAAGCTAAGCTAATAGCGTTGCCAGCTCTGTTTTATCACCTCGATCGTATGATATAATAATTCTTTCTTAATTTTCTGCTTGGATTTTGATTTTGACAAAAACGGCTTTTGTTCAATTAAGTAAACAGTGGACTTTTGCTTGAAACGTTTTTCATTTAACAGATTTTCACATAGAAGAGATATGCGATATATTCCTCGATGCATAAAGGTTATTCTACGCCAGCATGAAGACACGTGCGCCTGAGAAGGAGATTGGAAAAAGGATCCAGGGGACAATCGTGTCAAAATGGAAACTCTTCAAGGAATCTGGATCCTGCGACGATAGAAGTCGACACCACATTAGTTTATTAGCTTATTGGGATATTTATTACATATACTTTTAAACAATATCAAGATACAGGATAAAACTGGAAAGAATATTACTTGTAGGTAAATAATTTTGTAAATGTAATGCATGAAAATGTCTTGAATTCAATGCTATTATTGTAATATCATATTATTGTATTATTATTAACAAGTGTTGTAAATGTAATGCGTGAACATGTTATTAGTTTACTGTATTACTTAAACTTAGTTAGTTATATTATTGTATTACTACTGACAAGTTCTGTGAATGTTATGCGTGAGGACGTTTAGTTATTATTGCTATTATATTATTTTATTATTTAAACTATGCTTTTGTATTACATATTATTATAGTATATTGCATTACATTACCTTATATATATTAGACAAATTTATATGCATCTTTACACTACATTAATATGTTCTTTAGATAGCAGTAATAAAGTAACCATCAGAAATAAAGAAGCTGTCGTTCAAAAGCGTTTGGCTATAAGTTTGTCTACTTAGCGCACAAACATGTCTTGAAATTATTGCAACTAATTGCTTGCGCGGATTTTAATTATTATTGTTATTAAATTGTTATATTATTGATGCATTATTATTGTGAAAAAAAACTTGCGCGGGGTTTTAACTATTATTGCATAAAGAGGGGAAATCCAAGTACACAATCGCGGCGCGTCATGCGGCTGCCGACCGGGAAAAACGATTAACGGAAAAGCGGATTAACGAATTAAAAATGAAGCCATGAACTTAGGTAATAGTAACATGCTTGTAAAAATGTATATAAATCGACTATTTGCGGAAGGCAGAGTGAGTCGGACAAGAACATTTGAGTCGAAAAAGAATATTAGAGTTGAAGAGTCGAGAGTATCGCCGAAGTAAAATGTAAATAATCCTACCGTTGAAGAAATTCATTGTAAATAAAGAAACTTGAAGTGAAAACGTGCAAGCGTATTTCTCTTGAAAAGAATATCCACGATCCAGTGATACGAACCGTATCCAAGAAAAGCGAATTTCGTAACAACTGGTGTCAGAAATGGGATCGTGGAAACCAAGAAACATGGTAAAATTAGACGATCTAACAGTGGAACAGCTCAAACAGGAGCTGAGGGAAAAGAACGTAGCAGCAACTGGTGGTAAGTGTAATAAAAACGAAAAGCTGCAGCGCCGACTTTGGGAGCAGCTAGAGACGAAAGGAGAAGATCTTTCCGTATTTGAATTCTACGGCGATTCTTATGAAGTCTACACGACGGACAGTATTGTAGAAGAAGAAGGTACATCCGTTGAGAGATGGGAGGCAGAAAAGCTATGCAACCATACAAGAAATTGCAGAACAAGACCAAAGAGAACAGAAAAACGACAACTTGGGGGAACAGAAAATACATCTACAAAAGGGAAGAAAAAGGCGAACATGGTGCAAGTATATCAAACGCCGTTCTGATGCAGCTTATGCAGCAAATGCAACAAGGGCTACAGAAAAGCTAAAAGCAAGTGCAGCAAGTCCAACAGCAAATACAGCCCGGACAACAAGAAATAAAATCAAAAGTCGGGACGACGGAAAATATCGAGAAAATTCAAGAAAATCAAGACATCCTGAAAACACGTACACACGAGGAGTATCAGCAAATTGATGGCGAAATTAATGCGCTGGAAGGGAAGGTTAACGATACGCGAAGCCAGTTTGACGCCAGACTGAATGACTTGGAGGAAAAAGTTACTTAAATTATAAGTCAATTTGATGCGAAGGTGGAAGACTTAGGAAACAAAAGGGCCGGAAAGTTGAGCCAGAGAGAACCTTAATCAACCTCAATCAATCTCCCATCATGGCAAAGAAAATATCGTCGTCCGTCGGATCAAGGTAGAGATAAATGTAAAGTTCTCGAAGGAAGGCGTAGGAATCGCGTAGCTGGCCAATGACGATCTTAAGTTAATAATTGCCGTTAAGAAAGGTGAACGTATTAACAGTGAGCAAATCGATAAGGAAAGCCCCATAGCAAAAGCGTATTGGGCTCAGTGGGAGAGGCTAGTTTTCGAAGACGGATATCTGTAGAGGATATGGTACAGTAAAAAGGGTTCACGCAGAAGAAATTTATTGGTGGTCCTAAGAGCCAAGTCCAAAGAAATCATAGAAAAGCACCACAGCGGTCCAAATGGAGAGCACTTTGGCGTTATGAAAATTGTGAAGGAGATTCTACTGTGCGAAATATCGCAAATCAGTAGCAGCATGGATTCATAGCTGTGAGTGAATGATGTTGTTCTTCTTCTTCGTCATGACAAAAGTTTAACGCTTGACGTGGTTGCCATTTATTTAAAGCAGCTCTACTCTCAACACACGTTGTTTTTCTTTTTAAAAATTAAAATAAGCATAAATAAAGTATTTTTAACAGGCCATATGCCTATTGAACATAATATGATCGTAAGTACAAAATAATTAGTTTAAAAACTCATATATATATATATCTATACGTTTTCTTTTTTTTTTTTAAATTCTATTTCAGTTTTTGAAGTGTTAATGTCACTATAGGTTTATCTTCAAATTTTCTTCAATAATTATTGTACAAAAAAAGAAACCATTGTTCCAAAGCATTTCAATTCGTTCTTAACTACCTGCCATCGTAATCCTTAAACACCATACTTTAATCTGTTCTTTCACTAGGGCCCGACTTCCCTACAAAACTTAATATATATTCGCTTATTTTTGCTTATCATCGTTTAAAATTAAGCAGAATTTTTATTTCATTCCTTTTTTAATACACCGGTCCGTTCCGATCCTTTTTTTGCCCTATCTGTTGTTCGCTCCATATCTGTCCATGTATATTTGTTTCAGAATAAGTTCGATTTTTTGATTTGTACAAAGAAAAAGTGCCCGCAATTTTTAGAAATTCTCATAGAGAATGTTTAAATGTTAATTATGTGAGAATAAGGAACAAAGAATGTGAATTATGTGACAATGAGCCTCAAAAATGTGAATTATGTGAGAATAAGCATCTAAAATGTGAATTATGTGAGAATAAGCCTCAAAAATGTGAATTATGTGAGAATAAGCCTCAAAAATGTGAATTATGTGAGAATAAGCATCAAAAATGTGAATTATGTGAGAATAAGGAACAAAAAATTTGAATTATGTGAGAATAAGCATCAAAAATGTGAAATGTGTGAAAATAAGCCTCAAAAATGCGAATTATGTGAGAATAAGTGAGAGTATGGAATTTTCACTTGTTGCTTAAAATTTTATAGAAACATTATATATAGCTATAGAGTCTTCATGCTGTCGTTGGTGTGTTCACAACCAACCTCAGCATGTTACTCAATTGAACAAAAGCAATTTCATCACCAATTAGTGAAATATAATCTAGAAATCAAAAAAATCAAAAATCTAAAAAACATCATCAAATAATTTGACATCACCAATAATTGTTAAAACTTTGAAGCTAAAAACTTACATTAAGTTACTGGATTATGGGTCTAAAGTGAAACACACAGGCCTAATCCATTTCTTTCTACAAACAAAAAAAATATATAGCTTTAGTGTTTTTATTTATCTTCAAAAAATCTCCTGTGTCCTATCGAGTTAGTAAAAACAAAACGTTTTGAACTTTCAGGAAAGGGTTCACTTAAAAGAATTACAAACTGTCCTTAGTGTGGCATTCCCAACCTTCAAATGGCTATTGACTGAGGATGCCATGATGCCATGGCTACCGATAAATTGTCTGAGGGTATACGTAAACTTTCCGCCGATGCTATGTCTTTGGAAAAATTAATAGGCAAACAAATTAACGTCTGAGATGAAGCAGATTTTCTCGTTTTCAATAAAATTGCACTTATCATACTCGGCTGATATGTGAACACATATACTTATAAACTATTGTATATTTAATGTTTTTAAATTGTGAAATATTTATTTTTTTATTGAAAAGTAAAAATTGTTTTAACACTTTGGAAATGATTGCAGAGGAATAAACTACGGTTTAGTTAATTTATTCGATTGATTTCATTTTTCATAAATAAAGGGTCGGTAGTAGCTTAATTTAGTCATTCAACTTACAAATGCTGGTAACCTTATCCGCTTGGGATACAACCTTGCCCACAGATCCCCGATCATCCCCATGTATAATTTTAAAACTCATTGCCAATGCCTGGATGCACTGGCGCCAAATGTTCACTTACGACGAAAACGATACGATCCTCTTGACGCAGAAACACCGAACAAACACCATTGGACACAGTACGTATAATACAAGTCTAAATCAGTATCGTCGGGAGTATGGATTTTAACTTCAATGTCGGTAGTACACCAATCACTTATAGCTGGCTCCAGGCGTCTGAGGATTATAAGGAAAATGTGGAGCACCCGGGGTATTCGGCGAATAACTGGATGGCGAGGGTGTGTTCATATAACCGACTGGTTACGGGGATGGGACCAGACTAGGGCTAGGATTAAAGGGACTATAACTACGATCAGAGCCGTACAGAGTTCCAGTGATCTGCGGCGGAAACTCAGTATTGATTTGATATCCCGGAGTGCTAGGATTATATCCGGGACTTGGACTGGGCTTTTCTAGTGAGTGATCAAAATCGTTGCTGCGTGCTGGAGTATTGGTAACATTAGGATCCCAAGCTCAATGCCGAGGGGTCATGTTGCCATCATGCAATGGTGTCATTATTATAAGGTGTACGACCCTCCGAATCCCATTTAGGTGTTTGATTGCCGAGCAATGGTGTTTTAGAACCAGCTGCAGGTTAAATAGGCGTATGTGATCCACAGCCCGGAGTGCGAGCTGGTGTACGACCATATGGCGATAAGCTGCCATCTTTTCCAGCTGCTCCAACAAAAGCAGTATGATTGCGATCAAAAGAAATTGTTTGACAAGAAGTGTGCAATTCCACACGAGCTGCACTTTCTCTAGCGCCCTTTACATTACGAACAATAAAAAAAATGATTCAGTTAGTTGAAAATCAGGGTCCTTTTACCCGCTATCGTTAATGCTGTTACATACGCTTAGATCACTACATAAATTAACTTAGTTTCGAAATTGCTACAACTTTTTCTTTACTTGCTTTTTCAATTTCCAATACTAAAATAAATTAAATCAGCTCCAATAATCAATAACAATAAGAACATCAAACTGAAAAAATCGAATTTATCTATAAAAGCAGTATTTTTAATATTTCTAGAGTAATATTTATTTTATTTTTATATTTTCCTATAAAGTAACAATTCGATAAAAATTTACTGGCGAGAAGCCCAGGATTTACAAAAACTTTCACATCCAAAAAATTATAAAAGCAGTATTCTTTTTATTTATCCAAAATATTCGGCAATTCCTTTAATATTTTTGTACACACTATGTTTTTTTCACAGCTGTTTCTTCTGGCGATTTTGCTTCGATATTTTTATTATATACGTCATAAAGTCATCATAGCAAATTTTTTTGTGTTTTCTTTTTCAAGTTTTTTTGCTGATTTCCACGTACAACATTTAAGTTTTATCATATAAAAGCGAGAAAACAAGAATTTAAACTGTAGCGACAGTTTAAATTAAGAAAAAGAGTGTCAATTCAAAGAATCGTAAACATTTGGTTCAGCTGAAGCAATTATCATATAATTGTTGGTGGTACCTTTAAAAAAAGTTGGGTGACCTACGAGAATGCTTAGAAATGTGTTAGTAATATTTATTTGGATTAAAGAAAATTGACGACTTAGAATTTTTTTCAATTTATAGACGTTCCTATGAAAATGCCGACGATATCTTCAGTTCGACATATTTGCCACATCCATTTAATAGTTCATCGGAAATGGAAGATGTATTGCAAATGGAAATTTTAACGACACGTTTACCTCGCAATACCGTTCATCGTTTTGATAATAGTATCGAAGCTAAAGTTGAACCTGGTGACACTTTGCAAGCTATTGCGTTACGTTTTCATTGCTCAATAGCCGACATTAAACGTCTTAATAAGATCGATAAGGAGAATGAGATACATGCTCATAAAGTCATAAAAATTCCAGTCACGGTACACAATGTATTGCTAGATAATTTTCCTATTGTTCATACAAGTGGAAACAGCAGCCCCAAAATTGTAAAAACCACTGACGGCAGTTATAGTAATCAGGGAAGTCCGGGCAGTAGTAGTGGTTTAAGCAGCCTAATACGTAATCCTTTACAAGAAAATGAAGCAATTTTAAGTGAGAAGTTAATGGTAGCTTCTGTTAACGCCTCAACAGCTGTCAGTTCCTCAAAGACGTGAGTGTATTTTTGCATTCGTTTCTACCATATTTTTATATTCGTTTTTTTTTTTCATCGCTGTCACTGGAAGCAGCAAGGGTAAAGAAAGTGTAAATATAAACGATATAATACTAAATTCAACATTAAAGGCAAATATGATAAATAAAGGTATGTTAAACAAGCATATCAAAAATTATTAAAGGTCATGAAAAAAAGTGCTGTTGAAAGATTAACTGTCAGCAATTAATGTACGAAAATATCTATTACCAAAATTTGCAAAAGTGATCTTTACAAAATTAAACTTAAATAGGCAGGATTTAATTTATTTTTAAATACACTTTTCTCCTCTTATGTACATTTACAGTCGTTTGCAAAAGTTTTTTTGCCTTTCTTTTAATGTTTAAATTTTTGATCTTACATGCTTAGGATTTTTTTTCTATTTCGTACAAACGCAAACATATGGTTTTTTCACTTTGCTATTTGCCGGTATTTTGTTATAATTATACAACGCTTCCTATTCATATAAAGTGCTCTATTAGACCACTTTTTTGCAACTCTGCCATAAATGCATTTACGTGTGCGAACCTTTGACAGCTGTTCTAATCTGTAAAGTCATTGTCAAATACTGAGAAAAAAAGAGAAACTGATTTTATTAAAATTTTCTAAATTATTCAAAATATTTATCCAAAAATGCCGGACTATTTGGGTGATGATCAACGAAAAATTAAGCACGAAGAGAAAGAGGATAAAGAGATAAAATCTCTGGATGAGGGAGACATTGAACTATTGAAGACTTACGGCCAAAGTCAATATCATAAAGCCATTAAAATTATTGAGGAAGATATACAAAAAGCTGTTAAGCAAGTCAATGAATTAACTGGTATTAAAGAAAGCGATACTGGTCTAGCACCACCCGCTCTATGGGATTTGGCAGCTGACAAGCAAATCTTGCAGAACGAACAGCCTCTCCAAGTAGCGCGTTGCACTAAGATAATAAACGCCGATTCAGATGATCCGAAATATATTATTAATGTTAAGCAATTTGCAAAGTTTGTGGTTGATTTGGCTGACTCGGTAGCGCCTACTGATATAGAGGAGGGTATGCGTGTGGGGGTAGATCGTAATAAATATCAGATCCATATTCCTCTACCACCCAAAATTGATCCCACCGTAACTATGATGCAAGTGGAAGATAAGCCAGATGTTACTTACAGTGATGTGGGTGGCTGTAAAGAGCAAATAGAAAAGCTAAGAGAAGTGGTTGAGACTCCATTACTGCATCCGGAAAAATTTGTAAATTTGGGTATAGAGCCGCCTAAAGGTGTTTTATTATTCGGTCCACCGGGTACAGGAAAAACATTATGCGCTAGGGCTGTGGCGAATCGTACTGATGCCTGCTTTATACGTGTAATTGGCTCCGAGCTAGTGCAGAAGTATGTGGGAGAAGGCGCTCGCATGGTAAGAGAGTTGTTTGAAATGGCTCGTTCCAAGAAGGCTTGCCTTATATTTTTCGATGAAATTGATGCTATCGGGGGAGCACGCTTCGATGATGGTGCCGGAGGCGATAATGAAGTGCAACGTACAATGTTGGAATTGATAAATCAATTGGACGGTTTTGATCCGCGAGGTAATATTAAAGTGTTAATGGCTACCAATCGTCCAGATACTCTGGATCCAGCTTTGATGCGCCCGGGACGTTTAGATCGCAAGGTGGAGTTTGGTTTACCGGATTTGGAAGGACGTACGCACATCTTTAAAATACACGCTCGCTCAATGTCTGTAGAACGTGACATACGTTTTGAATTATTAGCACGGCTATGTCCCAATTCTACTGGAGCTGAAATACGGTCCGTGTGCACGGAAGCTGGCATGTTTGCTATACGTGCTCGACGCAAAGTAGCAACTGAGAAAGATTTCTTGGAAGCAGTTAACAAAGTTATTAAGAGTTACGCCAAGTTCAGTGCTACGCCACGTTACATGACTTATAATTAGTTTGCCCAAAGTTTGTATTTAAGACTTTTTGTGAGGCTCGCCGAAAAATTTATATTGAGAATAAATTCCCAAATCTATAGAGTCAAAAAATTTATATATACATAAATTACTTTTATTAGACTAAGTGAATAAAATATATTTCCATATTACATTTTGTTTCATAGATCCTGATATAACTACCAATAGTCATACAGACGCAGCAGCACCACTTATAACTGACACATTAGATGTTAACACAGACGTACTGAATATGCATCGTATACGCGGGCCATCATTGCGTGCTATCAATTGGTCCGGTTCGGATTGTGATATGTCTTGGGTTTGCCTTTTTATATTTATTTTGACCTTATGTTTTGTTATACCGCTGGTTTATGTAGTGTACATAGCCGAACATGTACATCATAACGTCACTGGAGTCAGTGGATCATTAACATTGCAAGCAGGAATGATAAATCATTGATATCTCATGCAAACGTGTAGTCGTTGTCAAACGAGAAAATTAAGACGCGAACTATTTTTTATTTGTATATATATATTTAGTATATACCATCTTAAATTTGCAAATATAATAGATGAAGAATTTTTAGTTGGTTTTAACGATGATCAGGAATCACGATGGTAAAGAATAATACATATGTTTACATGTACACTATTATTAGTTAATTAAACTCAAAACTCTTCCAAATTTCAATATAAAATATTTTGTGTATAACTAGAATAAACGCCTCCGCCTGAAAGTCAAACATGTGTAAAGGAGTATTAAATTCAAAAGAAAACTGTACAAATATAATAAAATTAATAATATTGTTTTATATTTCAGATAGAGAGCTACCGGCTATTGACTATATACCCTTCGATTTTGTTAAAGCAAGAAAAATTTGGGTTCGATTTTGTTAAAATTTCTTTTCAATTCTGTTATTGTGAGAAATTTGAATTCGATTTTGTTAAATTGAAATTTGGGTTCGATTTTGTTAAAAGTTGGGTTCGTTTTTGTTAGTATGAGAAATTTGAATTCGATTTTGTTAAATTGAAATTTGGATTCGATTTTGTTAAAACTAAAATTTTTCATTCTAACAAAATCGAACGCAAATTTTAAAAAAATCACGCACAAAATAATTTTGAGTAATAAGGAACTTTAAAGCAACTTTGTAGAAATCATCTATTCAGCGTATATGCAGCAATTCCTTGCCAAGGTCTACATTTCATAGCAGTGATTCACGAACTTGTGTCTGCGAAAATGTTATCTTAAAAGTAGGTTCGGTTTCTGTCAGGCAAGCCATATTCGGTCAAATCGTCGCTTTAAGTGATTTCGAGGCCTTGTTCCGGAACTACAGTTGTGTAGTCCCGGGTAGGGAGTTTAGTGTTACTGTTGATAGATTTATACGATCATGTAACCAAATTCGCGTTGGCGGAAAGCTCTATGTTAAACGAGTTCAATGTTTACCGACCTTGGACCTGCGTGGTGAAACCCATGTCTTAGGCTGGTTTGCTATAATCAAGCTGAGCTTTAAGTGGTGCGACTTGGTTTCGATTTTTAATTTTTCTTGGGGCAAAGCTTGCTTAAAATGTGTTATGCTCCTTAGATAAATTTCAAAATTAGCTTATAAAATTGCGTGCGCATATACATAGCATATAAGTTTATTTCCACGAAGTACAGTAAATTTTGGCTGAAATGTATACAGCAATGCTTAAAAAACTGACGAAGATTCCACACGGGACCGATAAAGCCTTCGAGATGGCGGAAACACCATTTGCAATGAATCGGCCCATATAAATTGCTAAAATAAATACTGCTTTACATATCTAAATTGTTAACATCTTTTTTTTTTAAAATCATTTTGAGAGAATTTAAATGAGATCGTCAAATAAATAAGAAGGGGCAAGTGTAATAGAAAGGAAACAATATTTGATTTTGGCACTTTCAGACGTTTGCCAAAACTGTTCAATTTTCTTCATCTTCTTCTAAAATTTAGTTAATCAGCAACGGATGATTCACTTTGCTGCTTACTTTAGTGCCATGTTAACGTTTCATTGTGAATTGTTTATATGGTTGTGCTCGAAGAACTTTTTCTAATAAATACTTTTGTGTTGCCTGTCTTACCTGCTTCAAAATCAAATTTCATATACTTTTTAAAAAATGTTGAATATAGACATAAAACCAAATCTCTTCTTTATACAACAAAAATATGTGTTCACTATTATAAAAATTCTCAAGTACTCAAATTAAAAAAAAGAAAGTATTTCGAAAAGTTACTTTGTTTTTTTTTAGAAGAAAGATAACGTGTAATTATTAGTAACTCTTCAAGGAAAGTTTTTAATGCACTTCATGAGAACCAGGTGCAGTTTAGATTAGTTGCAGCTGCGTAGAGATGGGTATTCTTTTCGAAAATCAAACTTGTTGTTTTAGGCAACAGCGTTAAGAATAAAATAACATAATCCCTTTAATAGCATAATAGAAATGTGGCTAACGCATTTTTTTGACAATGTAAGATTTAGTTGATTTTTAAACATAACTCCAAGAGAATAAGCAAGCGTATACACTGTAGTTGGACGCGACCCATAACTACATACCCTACGCCAGTTTGCTTAATACGGTTATTTATATAACGACTTTTCATAGTGAGTGTTTTAATTGGGAGTGGTCAAGGAAATTGTGCGATTCGAACCACTTTCAATAGTATTGGGCCAAAACATGTGGGTGTACCAAATTTCATAAAAATATCTCAAAAATTGCGACCTGTAAGTTGAACACAAGAAAATAACGCGGTCGGACGGACAGACAAAACAAAGAAAACAACTAAAGACACTGTAATGGGGCACGGCACACTAGTGGATTCCCTAAACGGCCTCAGTCATTCGTAAAAGAAGAAAAGTGGTTTAATCCCAACTATTTTTAATAGTACCCGTCGGCGTACTAAATTTCATCAAAAAATCTCAAATATTTCTATCTGTAGGTTGTATACAAGCATATAAAACGGACGGACAAGCTTGGATTGATTCAAAAAGTATAATAAAAGGTGGATCGATCTAAACTGCTTCTGAGTGCTCCATACATTTCCTCAAAGTTAATATATTCTTATAATACAGGTGGTGTGGGGTGTAAAAGAAAACAAATTGTTAAGTGAGGCAAGTTCATTAAGTAACTTTCAAACGCTGATTATATAGGCTTTGTTATGGAAAGATGAAAGACTCGCTTTGAAAGACTAAGCTTTGAAGCTTTAAAAAGGTAACGCGCAGAAATATAAGCATGCTGAGATAAGAAGGGGACATGGTTTATTTCAACATTAAATTAGAAAACTATGTTTGAAAAACATTGAACACTGAAGACTAACAATTACTACCTGATGTTTGACAAAAAGAAAAGAAGAGGAACTGATAGTCTTGGTTGCTAGTCCTCATCCTATTCTTAGTCTTAGAATTTATTTTTTTGGTCTAAATAAATAAATTATAATAAATAAGTTATAGTAATAATATGTTGTAAAGCGCTAGCATATAAACTTTATTGAGAACTCTGCACCACTTGAGATTTGAATCTCCGACATTGTGTTGTTAGTCGAGATGCTTTGCCTACTCTGTTCTGACTGTTCTGAAGAGGAAACATATTTAACTTCTTGAAGCAAGGCTTTTAGCAATTAATATCTTTTCTTGCTCTTAGAATAGTTCATGGCATTGAAAAACCAACGGGGGAAAGCGTTACTTATCAAACCAAGGTTGGTAAGCCAAGCAAATTATATGCGCTTTTTTATGTATGTAAAATAACTGGTTTAAATAAGCGAAATAATACGTTGCGTTACTTGAAAAATTTAATAATTCTTTTAATGCTTTTCCCATACGACAAAAGCCTTATATTTGAAAAAATGTTGTATGTCGCGGATGCACAAAACCGAAAATGCTCGTAATCTTTAGAGAGTTAAAAAAAACTTTGAAACTCGTGTGCAGTATATTATTTACTGTGCATGAGATGAGACAATATTTACTTACATGTTTAGTTTCTAAGAAGCGTACGCTGTTACCTTAAAATAAATTTTTTTTATTTTCCTTCAAATTTTAAGAATTATTTAAGCATTTTTTTTTTTTTTATTCACGTATGGCGATGATGGCGATAATGATAAATTAATTCGTTAACTATTAACGAAACGTAACGATAGCGTAATGTTAATATGATGTAAATATTCCCTTTTTTTATACTATAGAGAGATATAGAAATAGACAACAACACTTAAAAAGTACATACATGTCAAAGACGCACATAATAACACAAATAAGGATCAATGCTCGATTTAACAATGCCTTCTTTCTATTTATTAGTTATAAATCAAGCCATAACAATGACACGAACTGTAATCTGACGTCGAAAATATACAGTAATGTACGATTTGAAGCAAAAATGCATTTTCAGGTTCGGTGTAAGAAAAGTAATAATTCATTTACGATTAACCAGCTAACTGTCTTGCCGAGTGTACACGTCATCAAAAAAGTACAAACATTTGGTGTCACCACGAGTATTTTCGTTATGAGTACTAAGTAGCGACAATTTGCAGGTTAGTGCAAGACTTAAATATATTCGTCAACTTCAAGATGTTGAGAAATATTTTAGGGCCAAATAAAAGGAATAAATAAAAGTTTGTAAAAACAATGCATATAATAAGGATTGTTTTTCGTATTTTTCTGCATATTTTTGTTTAATTTTACATCAAAACTTATTCAAATAACATTCTGATCAAAAATATAGTTGAATAGATAAATTTATGCGCTCTATAAGTTAACTGCAAATTGAAGTAATCAATTAAGTGTTCATCTTTTTTTTCAGTTAATGGGCGAAATATTTATATTAATTTAAATATATAAATAAGTGTAACGAGTGTACTCGTCATTGTCAAATTTTTGCAACTCAATTTGGTGGTGCTTTTCTCAAAGATGTCGAAATAGTTAACTGATTAATAAAATATTGCACAATTTCGGAGTTTTCATTTAATATAATACAAGTTAAAAAATCGCAATAAATTGAATTCTTGAATATTTCATTTTCCTTTATTTAAAAATAGAAAAATGGTTTTCACACACGAATTGTGTGTAACTACAATTACGAGCTTGACGACACTTCTTTAGATGCACTAAACAATTAATTAATTAATTAAAAATGATTAAATTTTGATTCTTCTTATGTTTAAGTCAAACACAAAAGAATTATCTTTGAGAGTGAATTTCTGTATATAACAGTTGTTGGCCAGTAGGTTTGGATAATTTTGCTTTCCAGCCGTTCAATTTCACTGCTCATCAAAGAAAGCCAAGACTGTGAAAAGAAATTTTACAGTACTTTATATGTCTCAAATATTGAATACCTGAATTATCTTTAAAAAAAACAATCACAATAATTTTTTACATTTATTATCATGTCACTATAATTTAGTATTTTTTATTAAAAATTTTCTTCGTAAAATAAAATCTTTATATCTGAAATTAAGACTATAGCAAAAATGTATTTCGTATTAAACATTTAATAAATAATTCGACCTCTTATTAACAAATATTTCCATACAAAAGAAAAAAGAAGGGATTAATTCACCAGAGCGTGTAATAATCATTTTAATACCTTCCTGTGATTTTCGTTACAAATCCCTTTAAAACGATAAACAATACTGAAAAGAAACAATAAGAGGAAAAATACAAATTTAAAAAAATCCTTTTTCAATTTCTAATGGCATACGTTAGGTTTATTAAGTAGTTCTATGCCCCCGACGAAACGCGTACTGAGACGGTGAAATAAGTCTCTGCACAACAGCAAGAATGTGAACCTTTGGAATATATTCAAGAGTCTTGGAAATATCCGGAAGACTTGAAATAGGTCTGAAAGCATCAATAGTATGGACCTTTTTAACTTTACGAATAGGCACAACGCGTGCCATCTTCCAATTTAAGGCAAAAACCGACTTTGTCAATATAGAATTAACATGGAACATTAACAATTTAGCAATATATGCAAAGATAAGTTTAATGAAGAGAATAGAAATTCCATCATCACCAAGTGATTTAGGTTTATTTCATCAATGCATCATAAGACATGATAAGACATGAACGGGCAATGCACCTGATTAGAATAGTTAAGCAATGTATCATTACTGAGTAGCCAATAGTCAAGCGGAGACGTAGATTGGTGCGCTAAGTCTCAGTAAGTAGGTTTCATATTGTACGGTATAGTTAGCTTGCATCCCGAACAAACAGATCTAATAACATTAGCTTGAGTTACATCAAAGAGGTTACAATTAAAATCATCATCGAGTAAGAATACTCGAATATCGATAAATCAAATAAAAGCCAATGACAATTTCCAAGAGGCCTAATGTTACCATTCGGTAAATAAACTATTCCAAAAAGAACGCTTACTGCTCCAAAATCTATTTCAATGAATAGCGACTCAAACTCATCGTATTCAAACCCCTCAAAAATTATCTCGAAGCTAATACCATTGGCTATATAGATATCTACAGCTCCTCCTGGACGTAAAAGTCTGCAATTTCTAATAAGGTTATAGTCAGGCATAAGCACAGATCGACAAGAGACTTGGGGTTTTAACCATGTTTCAAGGATGACAATTAGGTCAAATTTGTCCATAACCAGACCCTTGAATTCCTCAAATCTCACAGAGCGAAAAGAAGGTTTAATGCTCCGACAGTTTATATGCGCTACCCTCATCTGTTCAGTACGATTGATTCAAGGACATATGACCTACCACAAGCAACGCGACCCGAATTAGAGTTAGTCAACTGATCCACAATTAAATCTAAGGAAGACGACGGGGAACCAACTGCAAAATATAACAATGTCTACATTAAAAAAGAATTCATTTGCAACAATATTAATCAATAAAAAATACATTATACAACACTACCTTTACCAGCCCATAATATACCAATCACTCTAAATAATGCCATCAAAAACTTGGTTACCAATTCTGCACATTACATCATATTATTCAGCATTTGTCATGGATGTTATGCCCAACATTTCCTTATAGCCTTGAAGGTCCAATTTCGTAGTATTACCACCAGATAGGACCAGAATAGCATAAGGCTTAATAGGATTAACAATCCTCAAACGCACAATTTTAGCCTTCCTACGAAGATTAGCACAAGTCTTATTGAACTCTCCAGCTGCTGGGCACAGATGGTCGTTGGCTGCAAAATCTCTTGTGTAAATTTAGGCTCACCTACAGAGTTCGCAGCAGAGAGTGGGCGTACTTTAATGTTCTTAAAGTACTTGCCCATCAACTCATCACGCAATACAATCGAATTAAGCTTAACCAAAACAGTTTTGTTATTCTTCACATTCACTGAGTAGTGCTTTGCTATCTTAATCACTGGTCCAGGTATGCCATTTAGACCCCCGTGCAAGCCACTGGTAAGTAAGTTTGATCTGTTTACCATTCTATACAATGCATTAATTTCAGCATACATGGCGATCACTGCGTCCAAATCCTGCTAAATTTGACCATCTCTTTGTCCACACGATTCCATCCTAACTATAATCATATCAGTGTCCGTCTTGAGCTCCGATGTAAAAGCAATTACGGCCTCAATCCATGACTTCTTTAATCAAAGTTGTAGTTTCACAGATAGTGCATCAAACATGGATTTGAAATAAATGGCGTAAAGGGAGGTCGGGGTGTTCTGTCCACTCTGACTAGAGATATGCTTCTTATAATTCGATATCGTTCCCCTACAGTCAGCAAAAATACAGCAGAAGGCAGAGACCCATCATTACTCAGACTGTGAAGATCATCATTCGTTCGACCAAGACTGGATGCATGTTGCCTTGCTAAACACATTTCACAGTCTACAGCTTCATGGTCACCAATCAAGTTATTGTATGAAGAACATTTGCTGCCTTTCTTGCTATGTACCATACTCACAAGCAAATAAAGGTCACTGTCAGCCGGCAATAAAGAAATAGTTCACACCACACACTCTTCCGACTCGTATTTCTAACCCAAAAATTTAGGATGTAATAAATCACTGCAGATCCAAGAGCAGCTGAGGAGAACTTTAATCAAGTAATTACTCAACAAAACGCCATAAAATAAGGACCTTTAAATAACAACATAACACATAATTATTTTCAAAAAGAAGCACAGTACCGTTAAACCATTATTCAAAAAAAATTCATAGCAGTATAGAGCGATTATATACGTAGATTGCTTAGCTATTTATTACCGCAAGACAAACGAAGAGTTGTATCGTCTATCTTACCTACTTGAAAAACAAATTTCATCTACTTTTTAATAAATTTTGAGTATAAGAATAGAAAACGAAATATAAAACGAAATATAATTGGTATTCGCTATTATAAAAATTCTCAAGTGTTCAAATTAAAAAAAAAAAGAAAGTATTTCGAAAACTTTTGTTTTGTTGTAAGAAAAATACGAACAAATGAAATATCAATTAAAGAACAAAATGATTATTTAAGTTGATTAAAAGTATTGTTGGAGTAAAAATCTTACGCACTCTAGAAGAGTGTGCCAAAAGTAAAACAAAACCGACAAAATTTGGTCGTCTTTTTTTTCTTTTATTATAATTAATGTAAAAGGAAATTCAGTCCCTAAGTACATACGTGCACCATATACAAATTGAAATTAAAATTAGGAATAGAAATCAATTTCCCAACTATTCATCACTGGTTGATAACAAGCGCAAGTTTACTACGAACATGGTCCAAGATGCTATCATCAATAAATGTGTGAGATATGTCTAGCACAACTGTCGGATTTGATTCAAATGGAAAATATCTTCTGTTATTAACGGCCTCTGTTTGTTGTTATATAGTCTGTTGGTAGCATTTTTTTTGGTTTCTCAAGTTGCGTACATAATTTTTGATATTCAAGTGTCAATGGGAATGTCAAAACTCAAATTAAAAAATTTTCTTTTTTGGATTCGTGCTAGAACAAGAAATTCGTAAAAAAGAATTTTTTTTAAAAAATGCATACTACGATGAACGGTGTTATTTCAAAAACGTGCAAAAAAGAGGGTGTAAAAAAGAGTTGGGTGTACTATCTATCCAAAAAGGTATTTAGTAAATGTTATGGCAAGTTGAGGAAAGTAACACATTGTTCTGTAATTCAAATCATTTAATAATATTGATGTGATGTTTAGAGTTTCAACAAATAGAAGACAGGGATCATCGTCAATAGTTTTGAACCACCTTGCATTGAAAATAAGACGAAGAGGCGTAGAGTGAAGTATTACAACATTAATATTGTTGCACCTAAATTCTTGGATGGCTGTGTGTTCGCTGAAACCGTCTAAAGTAAGTAAGGAAGATACAAGCGCCTTGAGATGGACACAATTATTTTTTAAGCTTATCAGACCAAAAGTGATTTCTTTATGTGATGTTAATCCCGGCATTGCTGCAATTCATGCAATTTCAGCCATGACCTTTTTACTTGCTGCTACCATACACTTAGCGTGTATAGTATATAGTATATACCCTGAATTATTAATTTCTTCAGATATGTTCTAATTTACTTTTGTTTTAGCAGCGACTGGCAGATTCGCGTTTCAACTGGTTTCGAATATGATTGTCAGTCGTTGGCCAACGCCGATCATGACAAATAGGTTTAGAGGAAATGTCAAGCGTATTTCCTTTCTCACTCTGATGGAAGCTGTCGTGCTGGATGGAAATAAGTTTGGTAATCCGAAAGTATCCGCGTAAAGAATAAACGTGTGGAGCCGTTTAAAGCAGGTACTAATTGGGGACGATAGAACTAAACTGCGGAACTGAGACGTTAGGCTGGAAGACGAACGGTCTAACTAGGGACACAATAAAGTTTAGGGGAGCACCTCTTTATTCTCTAGGAAGCTAATTTAGCGAACGCTAGAGCCGCATGGGTCAAGGATTTGTATATTTAAGTAACATATATTAGATCTCCTTTAGTTAACAAGGCGGTTTTGAATTTAATAAAGGTTGTGGTTAAGATAGGAGAGTAAGTTATATGTTATTTCCAACAAATTTTGTATGCGTACCGCTAGGAGCAACATAATAAAGAAAATTCACATAACGAAGAAATTTTCAGTCTTTACAAATTTTTAAAATTATTACTTATTTATAAGCCTTCCTACTTTTGTCAAAAGAAAATCAAATTTACAGTACCAGCATCCACACGACTCGCATGTTAATCGCACGATCCACCCTTCTACTCAATCGACGTGAAGAAAATAATTTCATTTGATCATATCATTGCATTGTCCTAATTGTGAATAAAATCTTACGATTACGATATACCCTGTGAATGCCCAAACCTTCTCAATATTCAAAAACCTGCTTTCGCAACGTCCAACCGTGTGAACGTTTTGGAAGTAAGTGGGCAAGTTAATATTAATTAAATATTTAACTTTATTAAAATGACTAAACTAATCATCTAGACTACCTTTAAACAAAAAACAAGTAAAAACATAATAGTCGAGCAAGGCCGGCTATTAAATACACTACACCACAGCGCAAGGTATATAGTACCCTACACCTTAATGGCCTTGCCGGACTATAATGCTTTTACTTTTTATTTATATATATCCGTTTTCTTTCAATGTAGAAATTTCAATATGCATAATTTTTTTGTGAAACCACATTTCTTTGTATGCGTGTGTATATATGTGATTTTAATGTAGTTTTTCTATATACACTATCTTTATATAGTTTTTGTAAATATATTTATGTGTGTGTTTTTTTCTTTTAGGTAACAGATTTTAAAAGTACAGTTTTCAACCATTCTTATGTATTTGTATTTGCATTAATTATTTAATTTATGGTTCCATTTGCAAATGCTTTCACTTTTATAATCCAGAAAAATTGTGTTTCAATTGATTATTTGTATATTACATTGAAAAAACTTTAAGAAAAGAAACAGTACTTAATCTTAATACTTAAAGAACAGTACTAATCGATCGTACGTCTTTATAAATACCAAAATTTGTTGTCGTGTTTGACTTTATAATTATAAAGTAAACCTTATCAAACTCAAAAGTTTTTTTTTTATTCACTTAAATACCACACCTAACACAGACGACATCAACTTTTTTTCTTCCCTTTTTTATTTAGAAAAGAAAGGAAATAAGTCTTATTCGCGCCCGTTTATTGCACCAAGCGAGTCCTTCTTTAAGATTGACTTTTTTCTCCTCATCTTTGCCTGTGTTTGATTTAATCTGTCTCCCCACATCTAAGCTTGTAAATGGCTGAGCATAGATTATTGTTCACGAACCAGTTGCATTAAGCCAAACCTACTCTTAGATTATACGCATAGTCTTTAGATTTCTTCTTTCTTTATAATTCTTCTCTTTTATTTTAGTTATTAGATTAAAGAATTATAAAAAGCAAAGCAAGTAAGCAGTGTTGCCCTATTTCATGATTTATTGCTCTTTGGCAAAGAGCAACGGTAAAAATAGACCGACACTAAAAGGGACGTTCCACCTTCCTCTACATAAACTAACAATTTTCCATTTAGTATTTTTAAGTTGTTCAGTGTGTACAGATACACCTCATTGAATGCTCAAAATTGCATTTTCCAATTTCATTGGTCCATTAAACACTTTTGGGAGCTTATGGTGACGGTGCCCCATCATATCCCAATTGTCAGGTGCGGTTTCAATGGTTTAATAACGGACAATAACAAAGAGCGGTCTGAAGGAGGATCAAAAAAGTTCGAAGGCAATGAAAATATAGCTCAAACTCAGAAAGAACTTTCGAACAGTTTAGCAGTTTATGAATCAACTGTTTGTAGACATTTATACGCGGGAAAATGGCTATCTTACGAATGGAATAGAAATGGCATTTCGAACCGTGTGAACATCGCGGTTTCATTGATTGCCAAGCAAAAAAAAAAGACCGGCGACGGAAAATAGATCTTCTACAACATCCACTTCGGTACCGAATTCACGGCCATAAAGCTTTGATTTACATATGGTGGGATCAGCAAGATATGTTGTGTTAGAAGCTGCTAACACCAAATGGAAGTGTTAGTGCAGATGATCTGGACAAATTGAACCATGTTGCAGCTCGAGTGGGAAGTTTTGCCACATCCAGCGTACTCATCTGACATAGCGCCTTCTGATTAGCACTTGTTCAGATCGATGCAGCATGGTTTGCCTGGCATGCGGTTTCTGCTGACATGCGAAAATGGGTTAGTAATTGGATCGTTGCCAAATCAATATCGTTCTTTCGACACGGTATCGCCATGTTGCCGGAAAGGTGGGAAAAAGTTGTAGAAAATGATGGAAAACATATTGATTAATATATTGTTACGAACTTCGCTTGATACGGTCCGTATCACTAAATCGTGAATATTCTTTTCAAGTGAAATACACTTCAAAATTCTTTTAACTTCTAGTTTCTTTTATTTACAATCTATTCTTTAAGGATAGGATACTCTCGACTTCTCAATTCTAATATTCTGTTTCGACTCAAATGTTCTTGTACGACTAACTCTGCCCTGCGCAAATAGTCTATTTATGTACATTTTTACAAGCATGTTACTATTACCTAACTTCATCACTTCATTTTTAATCCGTTAACCGGCTTTTCCGCTAATCTTTTTCGACAGCAGCTGCATGACGTGCACTTGGGTTTTTCCTCTCTATAAAATTTATTACTTATGAAAAATCAATTAGTTAGCATCAAGTGGATTTGGGATTTTCGTATTGTATCAATTTTTTTTTCTCCAATAAAAAGTGCGTAGAATACATGCAAGCCCCTAATAGGTTTGCGCGGTTGCATGCGGGGAAGGAGACAGCCATTGAAAGGTTTGACGGTTATATTAGCGATTTGGCGGGAATGCTGGAGGAGAACGATGTGAAAAGCTGGCACATAAACTAATAAATGACAGATACCATGGACGGCATCAGAACGATGTACGAAAGATGCCGGATAGAGGAGCACGCCCCAAGAACTAAGGAGACTAGTGATAGGAGATCCCAAACGTCGCCCCATATACACGCACAAAGAGTGGTTGAGCGAAATGGCGGTGGTTCACAAACCTCGCCGCTGTTGAAACGAACTGTGGCGAAGAAAACGCAGCCGGGGTTGGCCAGGTCTGTGACTAAACTCCAGGCAGACCATTTTGGTAGGCCTCCCAGGGCTAGGTCAGATGCTATTGTTATAAAGGGGAGCTCTTCTATGCGGATATGCTCCAAAAGGTCAAAACTGAAAGCGGTAAGCTGGCGAAAAATCGAGCATAAGTTGGGTGACCTGCAGGATCAGAGAATGCAGAACTTTAATTAGATGCTTTCGATGCTTGGAGTTCAAAAATATCGCGAAACGTTTCGGGGGTCGGTTTGACCGACCAAGAGCCATTCGTAGATGTGAAGAGGAAGCCCTCATTGCAAAAAATCGCGATAAGGAGCCTTCCTGAACGTTCTGCATGGACACCAAATTTGGCCGCAAAGCACATGGTGAGAAGCGAGAAATATCAGCTGCTCAAGTGAGCATTGACAGATAGAGGACGGAAGTGGGAATAATGCAGATCACTAAGGAGCTTCCAGAAAGTGAGAATAAGAGCCAAAATGTCAGTAATCCACTTCCACAGCTGCTACGCAGCTAAGCTGGACGCTTTAGGCGTTACAGCACATGCTAGATGAGCTCGTGGCGGACGCCCGCGTTAGACTAGTGCTTGTAATTGCTGGCGACTTTAACGCGTGGGCACTAGAATAGGGCCACCACCAATAGGGCCTATAATGCTAGAGGGCACAGTCTGCTCGAAGCCTTTGCGGAGTTGCACGAGCACGGGCCCGAAATGGGATGATTCCTGTTTTGACGAAGGCATTTTCAATTTAGTATTGGACTCAAAGGAAGCCGGAGACGAAACAGCAAGCCAACTCGTGCAAGCCGTGAATGATATTCTACCTGAGGCATGCGACGCAACTATGCCGAGAAGATTCGCCAAAAGCAAAAGAGGGAATTCGTGTTACTGATAGAACGAGGAAATACATTCACTTAGCATGCGTCTAAAGGGTGCTAAAAAGCTAGTAGCGTTCATGGGTAGTTCAGACTTTGAAAACAGTTTAACCCTCTATAAAAATCTGTGGCGTGATCTGAAGAGAGCGACTAAAAGCAGAAAAAGAAGAGCTTTAAACGTATGCACCAAGTATGCATCGATATCGATCCTAAAGGGACAGCATACAAGGTCGTCCCCAAGAAAGTGAAAGGATAGAAAAGGACGCACGTCACTTGTCCATTCATGCCCCGCGAAATAGGAGAAACATTTTTTCCGCAGAGACGATCATACGTAGTGGTAAACTTCCCAAGAAGGGAGAATAAATCAATACCAGCAGTTACCGCGGGAGAGATACTGAAAGCCTATCAAAAAATCGGGAACGGGGAAACGCCTGGCACGGATAGACTCCCCAGCAGGGCTGTAAAGGCAGCGATACAAAGGAAGCCAGACATCTTCGCCACGATGCTCCGAAAGTGTTTAGAAGAGAGGATCTTCACCAATATATGGAAGGTGTAGAAGTTGGTGCTCATCCCGAAGGGTAGTAAACCGTCGAACGAAACATCCTCATATCGGTCCATCTGCCTGCCAGATATAATGGGAAAATTATTGTATTGGATACGAACGCCTGCTGCTGGTTCCCGAGGAAACAGGTGCTCTCTCGGATAATCAATGCGAGTTCAGAGAGCACGATTTACGATAGAGTACGTGATGCATGATAGCGGCAGCGAGAGATAGTCGCAAAAAATGACGGCGTGAATGCCACAGGGATCAACCCTTGGCCCTCTCCTGTGGAACATAATGTTCAATGGCGTTCTGAAGCTAGATCTGCCGACGATTATCGTAGTAGCCGCAAAATGGGTTGCACAGGTGGGAATGATTGCATGACTCCAAGGTGTTTTCATGCTAGACGAACGACTCAGCTTTAAGCGCCACGTGGACTGCGTTGCAAACAAAGCTGTTGCCGCCCAGCCGCTATGCCAATCGTTATTTTGGCCGACGAAATGAGGCACATCCACGAATGGCGTCGCATTAACGATTGCTCCTAAAAATCCATGAAAAGGGACGAGCGGGTAGTTTCGACGAGGATCTAGCAATCGCGATTGAAAAGAACAACGAAAGAAAGATGGACGTTCATTCTTATCCCAAACATAACGCAATGGACTGAAAGGCCAAACGGCGAGGTAAATTGTTATCTCACCCAGTTCCTGACTAGTCATGGCTACTTCCGGAAGTACGTGCACAGTTTCGGGCACGACAACAACTGCCCGGAATGCTCGGAAAGAAACCAAGATGCCGACCAAGCTATATTTCACTGTGAAAAGGTTGGAAATGGTAGACCATATGGACGACCGTAGTCGAGTTCGTAACCAAGTACTCCAAGAATTACGGTTCTTAGAAAGACAGAGAAGTGAGAGCAGAGGGAGTGGAAGAAGGGAGTGGAAGAAGTGTATTCCATTGAGGTTCCATCATATGAAATGCGCTAATATGCAACTAGCCTTCGTGAAGTAATACCTAACCATGATCCCGTGAAGGAGAGTGGCAGATGAAGTGTGTATGGGTGTTAGCTTTAGGTGGTAAACGGCATAGACGGCGAAACAGTAGTATCTTTCGAAGATTTCTAACTTCAGATCGAATAGCGAAAAAGAAAAACAAAACCTTCCCCGCCAAATCACATCGCCAACACATGCCCACCGTTTCCTCGCATGCGTAAAGGATGCCATTTCCTCACCCTTTAAAATAACAACACATATTCCTATATACAAACAACAACACATATTCCTATAAACAAATCAAAATCCAACTCAATTTTCCGCGGAAAAAGGGTTGTTCGTAAGAGAGTACAAACAAGAAAAATAATTTCCCATGGGTACCTTTGCAATTACGCACACTCATATTACATTCAGAAAAAATGTCCCTCAATTTATTTATTTATTATAGACATCGTAATGAACAAACGAAAAAAAGATTTTTTCAAGAACATACATTATTTATGATGCTGATAACAACTAAACGCGAACATGCATGGAAATACATAGACAAATTTTAAGGAAAAAAAATAAAGGTCACTCTATTATATATATATAGGCCTATTTCACCATATTGCATTACAAACGTTTAATGATCTTTTTTCATTTGTACACTTATTGTTAGTATTTCCAGTCCTATAAATGCCCCACTAAAAGTGGAAATAGAATGAGTGTTATGGTACATTAATAACGACAAAAAAGCCAAAGGTGTATTTTGTATATCTATTGCTTCATAACCATAGTTAAAAGTATTTATCTAGAAAAGCTGGGCAACAAAAGCCAGGAAAAAAATTATAGATAGAACTAATCAAATCATCTAGTTTGTTAAAATTATATATTACATGTTAAAAATACAAAAAACATGTCTACAACATCAACACAAACATTACTATCAATTCTAGACGAAACTCAACATAGTGCAGGAATGAGTAAATTGGAAAGTTAGCATTCTCAGAAGCTATTTCGATTTCCGATGACAACAAAGATGATCTTGAGAATCTTTTACCAACAGCTTATAAAATAATTGGATGTAAACCAAAAGCAACATAATTTGGTAAGAAAATTGCTCTTTGTTTGGAATCACCTGAGGGGGACTTACTGTTCACATTTCTAGCTAAGCGCATTAGTTAAATGTTCCCGTCCAAAAACCCGTACAAAAAGTTGAAAGAAAATACTATTCAGTATGTTGTCTTTCGAGGAAGGGATAAATCTATAGCTATTTTTGAGTTTATTCAAAATGAAAGTAAAGGAATTGACGTCTAAAATGAAAATTTGATTTTAGTTTTATTAAAAATTCTTTTTACTTAACATTAAAGCTGTAGTCAGTTTTGCTAAATTCTTTGAGATGCGCATTTAAACTCTTTCGTTGAGTCTTATATGAATTATAAACCAAGACATAATGTCCGCAACTACTTGAAATGTATGCTTGGAGTTGCTGCCTGTTATATGTATAGGCATCGCAGTTTCCATTTAAAAAATTGCAAAATTTTTCTTAAATGGTTTTTGAGCGTAAGAATCAAAATATTCCGCTCCTGACTTTGAATTGAAGTAAACGGCAACCCTATCTTCTCCTGGTTCCTTAAAGTAGACCGTATTTGCTATTGTAACAGCAGATTTAAGGCTGACTTTCCGGGGTAAGTTACTAGCTGGGAAAACAACTTTTGCCTTAAGTACTTGTCCTGTTTGTATCGTAGTCATTTTAAAGCGTGATTTTCACGTTTCTGCACATTACGTACTCGCAGTAAACTATGAAAGTTACGGTTGATGATAATGCACGAGCAAATTTGCGTTCAATGCGTATGTTTCCTTGTCTTAAAATGGTAGCACACAAATCATTATTACGATGATCAGCCGACACGCTAATATAAAATAATAGCTATTATCGAAAAGGTCGTTATTTACATGAGGACCACGATCAGAGTGATTGATCACGGCTGATTTAAATAGCATGGTACAAGCTCTGATTGATCTTCATTTTGCTGCGGAATATAGAGTTAATGTTTTAGCTTGCGCTTTGCTAAATGCATGCATAAAGTTACTTTTGGTTGTAATGTTTTATGATGAGCGACCAGTATTCCAGGACTAACAGTTTTGTGATTCACAAACAATTGTTCTTCCAATATTTTAAGCTGCGTGTACTTAGCAGGATTTTGCATTAAGGAAAATTATAATTTTTCCAAATTAAATATAAAGCGCAAGTGAACATTATTAAGTAAAAGTTTTATAAAATTACTTTTCTCTACTTTATGAGTTTTGAAAATTGTGTCGGCTGAAATACGTTACATGGGAATACGCAAAAAGGTGGTGCGATCCGGACCAATTTTCGTTCGTTCTTGGTTCAAAACACCCCAATGCAACAAATTTCATCAAAATATAAGATTGATACATTCTTGCACCGCAAGTGGTAAAGTGTAAAAAAAAAACAAAAAAATATATATATTTAATTAACTTTAAAAACGGAATTTTTATCAATTCTTTTCTTATTAACTCTCGTCCAAATCTACCCTGAATGTCCGATCTTTGGCCCCATTGCAAGGGAACATTAAGAAGTAATTTTGATTTTTGATTGAAAATTTGTTTCATTTGGTAGCGGTGTACGGCATAATAGTATTACCAGCAGTAGTTTAGCGTTACATGATATAAATTTTTTGATTAATCGACATTTTTTATAACCCACACCGTTTGCACTACAAGGAATGTGAAACGGACAGCCCACCAGGCAGACCCACACATTACTGGCGCGACGTCAGCCTATTGTACGCGGCCCGCATTTTTTTCTTTGGTAAAAGATGGGCTATCTTCATTTCGGTTTTTATTATACCGACTCAGAATTCTGTCTGTCTGTACTAAATTCGTTTGCCTATTTGTCCATCTTATGTCCTTGTCGACAGACAAAAATTTTTAATATATTTTTTGATGAAATATGATACACCGTTTCGAAAATGGTTTGGATCGGACCATTTTTTCGAGCAAGAAGGCGTTTTATGGATAGTTGTAGAACAGGCGTATGATGCTGGGCCGAAACGAGCTTTAGGAATTTTATTTGTTGCAAGTTGATTTGGTACCGTCTCTACAATTTAATGTTAGCAAATGTAATTTTACGCCGAAGACGAGTGCATAGACATTCATTTTTTTTTTCTGTTCTTTAAAGACTTCTTCAAAGAACCGACTATTTTCTTAAATTTGGCGTCTGGCTTGATCTTTCCGTCCAGCCATAGCCGTTGAATTCAAAAAAATTAATCTATTCAGAGAAACTATAACAACATTTGAAAATAGATATGGAGCGTGTATGTAATAGGTGCTTGTCTGTATTCTGATTATTTTTTTACTTGAAAAAGGCATTTATTGAGGAAAATTGGTACAATATGTATTGATCAAAATATTTCGCATGCTTGTCGAAAGAACAATATTGGTTTCACAGCGATCCAATTATTGACCCATTTTCTCACTTCTTCGTCATTAAGAAAACGCGTGCCGGCCAAGCCATGCCGCATTGATCGAAACAAGTGGTAATCAGAAAACGCTGTATATAGTGAATGCGCTGGATGCGGCGGAATTTCTCATTTGAACTACAACTGTGTATCTTTAACAATTCTTACAATGAGTGGCCGAGCACTGCCATTCAGGAGGATAACTTTGCTTCTCTTAAGCGTTATTGCTGGTGTTTTTTGCAATGATACATGGGTCATAACAAACTACAAAAGTAATGGATGCCGATAATGCAATGGGAAAGAGAACACTGTTGTGTTATGTAGCTAAAAGTCAAAATCGTCGAATTTAACCGTTGTGGATACTTCGCATTACGTTATCGTTTCTACCAAAAGATGTCGCTGACCAAAATACAGGTAAGCACGAACCAATATAAAAATAGTGAACCCACTTTATATCAGTGAATATCTCAGTTGACGTATAGATTGATTTTGCGCTACTTTTTGTATAATCGAACAACATATATCAAGAAGGTAATAAGGTTTAGTCTTTTTTAAGGATGGATGTCTGACTCGATTCAATCATGTAATTTGTCGTTATCTATAAATTGAAAAAATTTGCAAAAGATTAAAATCCAAGCTTAAAATCTTTTATAAGCCGAACTGCAAAGTGTTAAGTCAGCGCTCGCGGGTTCAAATCTGAAGTGCCTTCGGTTTTATTCTATTACTGTCAATAAAGGCGTGGCACCTAACAATTGGGCACACATCAAGTAGCTTGCGGCCACTACAATCCTATCTCTTTCCTCACTTCTTTCCTACCAAGATGTTACACGAATCATGACGAATCCCTGAGTGATTAATCATGTTTTCTGTACAACGTCCTAACTGAAAATTAAAAAAAAGAACAAAAAGTAAAGAAAATTTCATCAAAATTTCTATTTCTTTTTAAATAACCTAAAATTAAAAATGTATCCATAAACACCATTCAGGTGCTCTAAGAAAACCAACAAATTTGCTCGTTTATGATTACTAGTAATACTTTAGCATATTTCTTAAATTAGCATAGCGAACGGATAGCGTTTATGGTGTACATAAATTTCTTTTTTATTTTTTGTTTTATTTTTCTTCCAATAATTTTTCTCAATTAAAAACAGCTTAAGGCTTAAAAATTTTAGATTTTCAAAGTTTTCCACATGAAGAAGCTCTACCAACAAACTTTCTTCAATGAAAATGTCATTTACTCATGAGTCAAGTGCGAGCATACTTATGCATTTACATATACAAACACACACAATAACAACAAGGAAGCACAATCGAGATGAATATTTTGATGGCTGTGAAATCATAAAGAAAAAGGGAATTCTTACGTATAATGACTTGAAGGCGCTTTTCGTAACGTTCATTAACCAACACACTCAAAATTTGCAAACGACCATCTACAGAGCGCGCGTAAAGAGTGTTATGCAATACTGCTCAATCACAACACATTTAACACTAGAACTTCCGATATTTTCTATCAGGGGATGTGCATTTTTCTCAGTTTCTACACCGTACATTGTTTTAAGGATACATTAAATTTGTACGAATGGAGGACTTGGAATAGGCCCATACGGTCAGATTTGCACCGTACGCTAATCTATGAGCTACAGGGTTCCTCTAATTAACACATTTCCATCATCACTCTAAACGCATTATGTGCTTCAAAAATTCGGATTATTCTGCTATTGATGATATCCAAAAGTATTTGTTAGCGGATTATTCTGTAGCGGCTTAAAGAAGCCACGCGACCATGGCTACGGTGTTTCCATTTTTTTTAAATTTCTGAGAAAGAATTCTTATTTTAATTATAACTTTTTTCAATAAGTATTATAATTCCATCATCTTTCCCCCCTTATTAAAAAAAATAGTTGTCAAAAATATGTTTTTTTTTAAATTGTTACTCTGATGTTTTGCCCCAGTACACTCTTGCACTATAAGTAACTTCCTACGTAAGCGCAAGGAACAAATGGCATAAATAATAATATGATCTGTTATGAACTATTACGCTTGTATTAATTGAAAACTCCCCTTTAATCAGCCGAAACTGTTTTCGTATAGGTCAAAGATTTCGCTCAAGGACCAAAAACTTTAAAATGATTTTATGTTTTCAAATATTTCGTTGTTAATACATTGGTAAAACTTGGGCCTCGGCCCACCATCCTATAGTTGTTCATGTAAAGGCTTCTCAAAATACGGAAATGGTTAAAAAAGTCATCCGATCCGACCCATTTTCAATAACGTTCCTTCTTGGGCAAAGCAACATCAAACCAGTGGGTCAAAATTCATCAAAAAATCTCAAAACTTGGAGCCTGTAGTTTGAAAAAAAAAAAAAAAACAAGAACAAACGAAAAGATAGACAGATGAACAGACAAGCTTAGATCGACTCAGAACCGGTTCCGAAAGTGACCGACATGATAAAAGGTGGGTATATCTGAAGCCCTTCTAGGTGCTGCATGCACACGCACAAACTTATTATTATATACTCAGGTACCACAAGTTGCGTAGCGACTAAAAATACGAAATTTTTTAATTTTAATTTAATCACCTTTTAGTTTTCTGTTAATACAATATATTCTCTTTTCAATATTTTCTTAGCTATTTGTTTTAATTAAATTTGTAAAGCCTGATAGTCAATACATATGACCAAAAAAAAGTAAAAAAATTAATTTAAAATTAAATTTTATTTTTTAACATCTTTTAAAATAAAATAAATAACTTTTTTTAAAAAATTTTTATTTAGTCGATTCTTGTTCCCAATTTTACTTGTTAATTACTTCCGAAAATCTTTGTATTAAAACTTAATTTTCCGTCAGAACAACTTGATGGACAGAAACGACGTTATCTCGTCAAGTTTCTTCAAAAGTACAACGTTTCCATACTAAAAACAATTTCATTGAAAGTAGGGAAAAATAAAAATGTGTTGGTTAAAATTTTGTTGTTAAGTTGGCTATTAAGATAAGGACCAAAAATTTCTTGCCATAATTAATGAAAAACACATAAAAGAAACTAAAAGTGAAAGTATCAATAAATCCTTTGTGAAAACTTGTAATATGCGCTATTTCTTTTCTTTGGTGTCAAGGGAAATGTTACTATTTTTTCGTGATAGTCATTTTTAATAGGGATCGGGGAAACTCTTCGTTTCATGTCTTCATTGGTATTAGAAGGTTTATTAATATCACTACTCGGAGTGGATAGCTTTCTTCAAACACGTATGAATACACTCACTGCCTTCTGTCCTATGAGCACACAGATAGCTTGCTTGAAACAAGTGAATCTATATTTAAACAATAGTTATATTTACCGAGATCAAGGTAAACCATTTTACAAACTTGTGTATTCAGAGCACCTTTCACTAATTTTTGCTTTCAATTATTCTGTTTGACCGGCATATTGCGTTCTTCTTTGTGAAAACTTCGTTTCTGATGAATTCAAGCCTTTTAATTTCTACCAAAAATATCTTCTGTAAAAAGAAAAGTGCTATTCAACGAAGCTGCCTGTTTGAATTGCTCATTAAAGAATCAGATATAATTCGTGTAAGTTTCTACGTTATTAGCTTGAACTTGGGCATGAATTTGCAATCAAATTCAGCATCTTCAAGCAGTGATCTAAAGTGCTATGCACTTAGCATCAGTTCTTGACTCACCCCAATTCTTTCCGTGCGCAAATTTCAATTTTGGCCTACAATAAATTTTTAAAATTCTTAACAATATTTTATACTTCGCTGTTCATTGAACAAGACTATTGTGAAAAGAATAAACCCACGAGTACTTTTCCAGAAGCGGTTTAATGGTTCACTTATTTAAATGATTATAATAGAGTTCACGCTGAAAAATAGGGAATGTTGATAATTGAATGCTAGTTTCGATTAAAATCGCCAAACGTCTTTGAAAAGTAGAAATCTCAAAAAAGTTTAAATAAATATGAAGACCTAACTTTAAAACAAGTAACTGAAAAAAATAGAGGTCTATATCGGAAACTTTTCTAAAATAGCAAAACGTTCGATAAATATAGCAATGGGCTGGGCGGAAGGCTAACAAATCCAGTTAATTAGAACAATAAAACGATCAATTCTTGAATCAGTAAAGCAATGAATCAAAACTTTCGAAACTCATAATGCCAGCAAGGAATTATGATCTAGCGAATCAATTAAACAATTAAAGAAAATATTCATAATAACACAATGTTCCAAACTGATCATATCACCAACAGGCAGAAAGGCGGACGAATTAAGAACCAAATCATTCGGTTTATAATTGCAAATAAGTTATATGACATGGGATCCCATAAATAGTCCATTTGATCCAAATTCTTAAATTACTGCTGCAAATTAATCTTCAATTTGGCAACCCCAACCAAATTTTTAGGATCAGTTTAGCACGCCAAAGTAGTATTACTCGATGATCTTGTTTGGAGCAATTTTAAAAATTGCAATTTTTTTTCATAAAACGACTTTTTCAAAATAAGACATTGTGTGTGGATGGTTGTAAAAATGGTCCAAGCCAATTCACTTTCAAAATTATTCATCCGTGGGCTAAAGCAGTTCGGTGTAGTAAATTTTGTCAAAGTATCTCAAAAATTTGTAGGTTACAGATAAAATTAAATGGGCAGACAGCTACGAGGCAGACGGACAAATAGGCAGACAATTTTACATCAGTTCGGGAAATGAATCTGAACCGATCGGTACAATGAAAAGAGATTCTATCTTAAGTTTTTTTGTGTTTTACAAATATCCGGAGAAATTTAGCATACCCAGATATAAAGTAAAATTTATGTATGTAAGGATAAAAAACGCAAGTGCTTCAACGATGATGATTCGAAAAATCTTCAGTTCAATTGTTTGCATACAACACCAGAATGTTTTGTATACACGGGATGATAAAAAAAATTGGTGAGAAAATGCTTCTAATTACAATGTAAGAAAAGTAGCCTAAGCCTTCGAGGAAAAGAAACTAATAAAGAAAATTTTATGTTATTATAGCTTTTGCAAAGTGGTATAAAAAAGGTTTTTCTAAAATTAATTATGTATTAAACAAAAAGAAGGAGATTTACATTATAAAGTAAAGTACGTGCGAGGATAAATTATTTAAAAAGCATTCAAAGCAATAAAAAAGCAATTTATACGGTTATCGTCGACACTTTACTTGCTTATGCAATGACTTGTGTATAATATTTAAATGAACAATGGAGACAAAATCCAGTTACTTGGCTTGTTGATCGCATGTTCCATCGTATATATCGTACATCGTAAATATTTTAAAAGTTGTTTATATATGGCTCAGATTTCAGAGAAATTTGGAACATAGTCTCCTTTTTCCTACGCGGATTTTTGACATCGTAATCATTTACTTAATTAAATGGAGAGATGATGGGTTTCAAATCGATTCTGTTATTCTTTCTAATCACGAACGTATGTATGCCTTATGCTTTGTTTTTTGTGCTTCACAGCATTGTCGAAATTTAATATGCTCCCCATGGTGAACGTAAAAATTTCTCTCCAAACCTAATTTACACTTATAATAAACAACAAAGCTTTAAGTGCATTTACTTTCAAAACGTGTAGCCTACTCCCCCGGGACCTTTAATTCGAAAGCTGTGTAAAGTTTTAAGCAAAGGAAGTTAAGAAAAAAGAAAAACAAACACCTACATAATCCCTTCCGTGTTAACAATTGGCTTATTTAACCTTATGAAGGATTATATTTTCTAGATATTTTCCTTTAACGAAACGCAGACATTTAGTGTCCTTATTATGGCGTTGAGCAACATGTTGCTGTTGAATCATACATTTACCCAAGGGTGTTGAATAACTTTTACTCTCCTTCTATTGCTCTCTTTCTCTCTCTCTGTTTCTTCCGCTAGGGCAAGTGGTGGATTTCTGTTGAGCTGAATGAAATCACATGGGTTGTTGCTTTAGTTTTTTTATTTAATTTTTTTTCTTGTTATTGTTGGCAGTTTGCGCATATATCATACAATCGTGTAAAAGCCACGTTTTACACAATATTTCGTTCAGTCTGCACAGGATTTCGTTGTAAACGTACGCAAATCAAGAATTTTAAATTGCATTAAACTTTTTCAATAGAAAATAAATTCCAAGCCAACATTTTACTGAGCAGAAAAAAAAGTATTTAAATTAGTTTTAAACTAAATATATATATTGAAAAAATTCGAAATATTTTGTTATTGGCAAAAAAAACAACAATTTTTTTCTTAATTACGGAAAAAAAAGAATTTTTTTTAAATACAGGAAAAGTGCAGTGAAGATTTACAAATTTTTAAATCAAAAAGGAATTATAAAGTTAAAAAAAAAATTGGAAAAAGATTTTTTTTTGATTAATTATAAATTCTAATAAAATATTTAAAAATACTTTGTAAGTATGCATTGTTTTGACGTTTATACGAAAAATAAAATTGTGGTTAAAGAAATCTTTTTTTTTTTAATTTCAGTTTAGTTGAAATTTTATTTTCATTTAATTTTCTTGTTTTCCGTTAATTTTTAGTTTTTCTTGTGATACAGTTTTAGCTGAATTTAGTTTTACGTTTAAGGAAACTTTCCTTTAATATTTCATAACTTTTTATTATTGTCATTATTATATAATCAAAATATATAACATGGTATCATTATTAAAAATCACCTACAATCTTACATAACTTAAGTAACTAGGTCAGCAAAACTAGATTTTTGCAAGTTTTTCAACTGTGATCTTTTTTTTTTTTAATTCCTCCGAACATCTCAAACACCTTTGGAAACAATTTTCTTAAGAAACCTATTAAATAAGTGTATGTGTATAACAGTCACACAACAGGACGTCTAAGTAAAATATAATATAAAATAATAAATATAATATAAAAAGTATAAGAAAGTGGTTTTGTCTCTTACTATTCGAATAGCATGACTTTAAGCTATTAATATATCTATCGGATTTAGTTATATAAGTAAACATGCGGAAATATTTAATATAGTTATTGTATATATACTTACATAATTTGTGGTAGCTAACAATTCTGTCACATATATTTTCTTCCTTTCGTTCCTATCTATTGAAAATGGTTATAGAAAATTAAAATTTTATGCATAGAGTTTTGTTGGTATTTCGAAGATTCTGTTTAGAAACAACAAAAGATGGGCCAAGCCACAATTAAACACCCTGCATCAGCCTGCATATAACGACTTATCAAAACGAGGCGATATATGGGAAGTGGTCGAAAACGTGCTTCGATCTGAACCACGTTTCACAAATTTCATCATTACATGTCATTAATTCCGACCTGTCGGTTGAACACGAACATACACCAACATTGGACGGACAGACAGAAAGACAGACAAGCATAGATTGGTGTGAGAAGAGGTTTGTCTATCCCAAATCTTAATATGCCCTTGAATTCCTTAACTCAAAATTCGAAACAAGCTTCAAAATGTCATGAAAATACTAACATGTTTCAGTTAATTGTGATTAATGAAATTAAAAAGTATAAGATATTTATGCAGGCCTTCTTATATTAATCGCCACAAACTCGGAAAATAAAATTTCAAAGTATTTTGGTAATTGCTGGTGTGTGGTAGTTGGTCTATTGGACCCATATTCGCCGTTTAGTCGACCCGATTTTATATGTAATAGCTTTTTCCCATTGCTGCATTGCTGCATTGAGTTAATTTATTAGACACATGCTAACCATTAGTTTTATATATGCATTTTACAAAAGCAAGCGTCCACTGATAGGAAATATATAGCTAGACAGATGACAGAGAGTTTTAAGGCAATCAAATGTATGAGAAATGAATGAGAAGAAATGTAGAACTTGTACTTTTTGATGGTATACACTTTGCAATAAACAACAGTATAGCGGAGTTTCGTAAGCATTGAACAATAAATTTGAGACAAACTATCATTGACAATATATTAAAGTGTAAACTAATTTAAACTAAACTTGCCATATTTGACAGTTTTTCTTTTCATCAAGTGATTTAGGAAATTTAACAGACTAAACAATGGGCTTCGGTTTTACATGTAAAAGCGATAGCTAAACGTGTTTTGGATAAATTCTTTAAAGAATAATAATAAATAAAAAAATTATATATTGTTTCCATCTCCTCCACCATCATCTTAAAAAATCAAACAAAAAAAAAAACTTAAGAAAATAAATTTCATAATTTTACAATATTTAACGCGTGTAGCGCATGCTTTTTCGTATTTGTAGGGTATCCATAAAATATGTGTACAAATTGTAAGCATTATATCTGTTATAATTTAGAAGTAAAAAGTAAAATGTCCATATTTTTTTTTTATGAAATTAAAGACTTTCCGAATTTATGGTGCGTCGCACGCATACATTCGACCCCGAATGTCAATTTTGAAGGCGGCATCCTTGTTTTTACAAGCAAAAAATTTGTGTCATGGACAAACAAATAGACAGACACACGTGTCTAGATCCATTCAGCTATAGCACTTCCTTCTGCGAGTGTTGCCAACGTTTTGACGAAATGAATATACCTCTAAGCTTTCATTGGTAGGTACAAAAATATTTGTCGTACCTTAAAATTCTTAACGTGAATTATGAACAGTGAGTGTTGTAAAATAATATTTCAACCTCCGCTTCAATTTTGGAACGAATATAAGAAATATTCATTTCTGACTTAGCTGTTGGCAATTCTCTCTGCTTTCTGCCACTTCTATCTTCATAAGTTATTTCAACGATTTACAGAGAAAGGTTTCTCACTCACAACTCTCACAAAATACTTCGCCGGAGTCTTGTCTTCTAAAATGAATATTTCTTTTAAATCACTTCAAGGAAAGGGAAGTAAACAATAATAGTGTACGGCGATTTCTGGCGATTTGTTACACTCCAGGGAACCAATTGTCTACAATAAATTTCCAAGTTGCATGCTAACGCAACTAATGTGTACCAAAAAGTGAACCAAATACAAGTATCACGTGATACGTTTTTCATGCAGAGTACATTTTTTAATTTGAAGTTTCTAAATCTTCGCTTAGTACCGCTTTCGACAGATTCTATTCTTGTGCAGGCATTGACGTTCTAAAAGGCCTCACCTCACGTATTATATACATAATCATATTGTAATATATATTAAGCTTAAAAGAGATGGTAAATTAAGAAGAAACGTAAATAATGTACATAAGCTATTTCCACTTTAAAAAGCTTTACATAACTGCATTCTTTGTTATTGAACTCGAAAGCATGGGTCATTATATTTTCATTATTGCTGTGAATTTTTTAAAACTCCCATTGAGAATGCGAATAAAATATTTATGATATTGCGAAGAAGTTGAATTTTTCATTTAACCATATTAAGATATTTTAGAATGTATGTCACTTTGTCAAGCCTCTTTATCGCAATTTAATTTTACAATGCACATACTCTGTATATGTCCAGTATAATCGTCATGGCTAAATTTTTGCGGCGCATTTTAAATGCACATTTTCCAATAGGGTGAGAAATTTTACGAGTTAAAATTTAGGGATGCAATGAAATTATAAATTTTTTTTTGTGGCTACTGCCGTTGGCATCTATGTAACCTGTTACCAGTAAATGTTTTCAACCGCTGCAAGGTTGCATAACACAACATCGCAGCATACAAATATTAGTTTGATAAAAAACCCAAGATATTCTATTCAAGTTTGACGTAAAACCCAAGAATCTTATTTTTATATTTCAACAAGGGGTCGAACTCAAATGGGTGAGCATATGGCGTAAAAGTACACAATTCGAAGTTTTATTAACTGACTGACCTCCTGGGCCGTTGGCTCGAGTAAAGTGTTCCTCACAATTTGACAGCAAATTAAAGTGAGAAATTAATTCTTCATGTTTTTTAGTGGTTCATATGCGAAATATTTATGTTGGTTTGAATAAACAAATAAATATGACGAGTCTACTTGTTATCGTTAAGTTTTGCAACGCAATTATTATTCTCTCTCTAAGCATTAATGCTCTAAAAATAGAAAAATTGTTTTCACGCACGAATTGTGCAATAGCAGTTAAGCTTGACTTGATAAAAGTTCTTTAGAAGCATAGAACAATCAATATTTTTCTTATTTGTATGTTAAATGAAAATAATTAAATTTCGATTCTTTTAGAGTTTAATTCAAATTAGTTTTTTGATACTATGTCTGTGAAGTAACGATTACCAGGTGCCAGGAGACTTGTGTTTGTACATACGGTGTGAAAACAGCTGCCCAATCGGGCAAATAACGTGTAGAAGAGAAAAACAAACAAGCCGGGGTCGCTTAAAAATCAAAATCATGTTGACAGATTTCTTCACTCACTTTTTCGGCCGGCTCAAACTATTAACAACGAATATTTTAAAAGTGGTACTATAAAGACAATCAACGCAATGATAAAATTCCCCTTTTTTGATCACAATAGCATATACATATGTAATATGTACACGTATGTACGCATATATTACCCGCCTTCATTTTCGATTCATTCGATTCTCCCTCTCCTTATTCCTTACAATCTCGTTTGTTAAAAAATTTAATTATTTAATGCTTTAATGAATTAGTAACAGATGAACATTTGTACCGAATGATAAGTGGTTTTCACATTTAATTGGAGATTTTGATCAAAGTATAGCTTTGCAATAATTAATGGCTTTTATAAATTTAGTTCAACTCAGCAAGAGCAGAGTTTGAAAGCAACGCATATGATAAGCATATATGTGGTACTAATTTAATTTTCTTATAGGAATTGTGTGTAAAGCACTTGCATTTTTGAATCTAGGATCACAACGAGTTTTGGGAAAAACAAAACGATACGAAGCAATTTACTTAATATGATAACATTTCATGTGATTTCCTAATACTATTTTGCTTTATAAATTCATTCTTTAATGATATTTGAGAGCAGAAAAAAACCGCAGCGAAGTAATGATGAACTGTTCTCTGTTTAGAGTGGATAATAATTTTGAGAGCATCAAGGATTAAAAATAATATCAGAACTTATGAAAGGATATGTTGTATATTTTAAGCATTTTCGACATGCAATGATGTTTACTTAATATTTAACCAGAAGAAATACTTATAAGAATCTAATGATTTTTATAAATTTTGGTTTCTGCACATTATTCCGCTTGTGGAATAAGAGTATATTAAGTTTATACCGTATGTATGCATCACCTAGAAGGACTTGAGAAAGACCCAGCTTTTGTTATACCGATCGATTAGGAATCACTTTCTTAATTAAGCGAAGGGAATATATTTCGAGGAAAAAAATATTTTCGTAAAATGTATGTGCGATTATTTATTCAAAGAACAGTTTTCTCTCATGTATGATATGAGTTATTATATCCCATTGCACTCATGAAACAGAGTATACTAACAACCGTATTCTGGTGTTTTGACCGTTCATTAATCATAAGACAAATCAATGCCGTTTCTTCTCACAATTGTTGTGATTTTTTTAAAATTTGGCATTTCGTCTTATAGTTATAAAATTGTATTGGAACGTAGGTGACAAATCCTACTGCCACCTATAATGATCTATTGTACTCATTGTAAAGTTTTGTTATAACGCAATGTTGTCAAGCCATGAAAAAAAATGTTGCAGGTTAGTCAACTTAAGTGTGTCTGTCCGTCTTCCAATCTAATGTTCTCTCGTGTATTTGTTTTGCGCAACGTATAAGTCAAATTTTTCGAGATATTTTAGTGAAATTTATTGCACTGATATTTTTTGGCCAACAATATTAAAAATGGGTTAGATCGGATCATTATTACGACCACTCACACGTGTTTTAACCCATAACCGCGTGACGGCTACGGTATCTGTTTTATTCGACTATAGCTTGTTTTTCAAAAGATAAGATAGGTATTGAATAACATTTAAAATTTGCTAACATTCCTTGCCTGGGCTTAATCATAAAGCAATTTGCTATATAAACATGTCTTTGCTACAATATCTTGCGAATCATTTTTCAAAATTATTGTGCTTATAAAAGCATTTAGTTTTTCACTAACACACTAATGTATCATCGAATAATTATAGAAGTGATTTTTATATACACATTCGAAGATTGCTGATATGCTCAGTTTGTTAAAACGTTCGTAAGACCGACCAAATTGTTAGTATATTTAGTTTCTTGCATCAGGAAGGATGTCTCAGAGACTCTATAAAATACATAAATTCTTGTTCAGTATCGAAGTCCGCAAGGATCTTGGCATGTCCGTTTGTCCTTTTGTTTATAGTTAACATTCTCCCGGGCGCAACGATATGGAATGATCTTGAAAGGATCTAGGATCGGTCCGTCTGTTCGTGGTAAGCATTCTCCCGGCCGCAAAAACTAATTCGGCGAAGACGCTGGAAATTCTTGCAAGCAGATTGGTATCGAAGGTGAGCTTAATTGGTCAAAGAAGAAGCCGGCAGTGCAACATATAGTGAGAGCAAATTAGTTTTGTAAAGCAAAAAAATTGTAATATTTGCTGATTACACATAAATACTCAACAAATAGATCAAACATGCGTACACATAAATACTCAACAAATAGATCAAACACGCGTAGATATTCTGTGACTGATACTACAGTATCTGTATAAAAAGGAAAAACATTTCGTCAAGTGCACCCAATATTATGGAGCAAATGTTTTTCTTTCCTGTTTTTTTTATATTATAAAGATAGTATATAAGCAAGTGCGCATAGCCGAATATAATTTTCACAATTTCTTTGGCTCGCAAAGCACTTTAGCAGAAAACGTGATTTATGCAGAGAAATGATTATTAAACTGCTAGAAGAGCTTCTTAACAAAAAAAAAAAAAATAAATTGTTTACTAAGTGCCGACATAGCGAGTTGCATTTGAGTATGTGAGTTCCTCTTTGTAGAGTTTGTAATGAATAATAGGGCCGCGGAAAAGCCTTAGGGTTTCATGACAGCTGATTACAAGCCTACCATGTTATATTATTTATAATGCACTCCTTTTAAAAGTATGATTTACATTTTGAAATTTTTTTCCCCAAAAATAAATTATTTGCTATTTTGGTAATTAACACTTGAATTTCGTACATAAATGGTTAAAACATGCCCTTTTTTTTCAAGGGCCTCACTTACCTTGGCTAATTAGGTTCATGATTACTTTTTCATTGCAGGTAAAAACGTTGGTGAAGATAATCTTTCGTCTTATAGCGTCTTAACAAATGTAAGCAAATGACAATTCCACAATTTTTATTCTCATCCGTTTTTTATTTTTTTTAAATATGGCCGATCCCTAACCCATGTGCAGAAGGAAACGAAGAAAGAGAAAGAAAGACAGAAATTGTTAGGTGATGGCCGAAACGTAGTGGGTGTGAGCGTAATCGATAAGTGAGTGCTCACTATAGTTACGACCAAAGGTTGGTGGTTATAAGGAACCCGTTTTCCATTCTTCTGTATCTATCGCATTACATGCGATCAAAATGAAATTGCTTTTTGATTTGTTCTTAGCTTTACTCAAACCACTTCCCAACTATTTCACAACTTACTGCATTCTCTCCACAAGCCAACTTCACCATTTCCGTAGCTATACCCGCGTGTTTTTTCTTGTTTAAGACAAAATAACGTACATTACCATAAGTGCTCCTTGTTGATACCTTTCTCTATTTCTAACTATTTTGATATATACTGAACGACAGCTTATAGAAAGCTCAAACTTATATCGTACAAGCGCTGATGTCAAAGTAATCTACACACAAAATTTCGAGAGAAATGAAGGCATCAGGTACATATTATAAAGCAAGCAATTTCAACAACTTATTTGTGAACCTAATGTGTTGACTTTCAACATTTACTCAAGTTAAGTAACATACCGGTTAAATATTATGTTCTTTACCTTGAACTTCATGAATTTTTTGATAACACTAGCAACTTTACTCAAAAGCCATAATTGTGCGAGGAGAAAGGATCTCGCTGTAGTCTTTTCACGTGGTATTTGAAAAGTAAACATTTTTTTTTTTATTGGGGAATAAAAATAAAAAGAACTTAGAATCACAAATTATGCGCTTTTTAAGAAAATTAAGAATATTATTAGTCGATAGTGGCAATAAGGTTAAAGATTGGTAAGAACATTAAGTGTTTTAGATGTCGCGTAAGAGTAAATATGCCTATCATAGACGCTCTGGATTATAATATTTTTAATTGACTTCACATTCTAAGCTCATAGTAGTATGCTTATGAAATGCTATATCAACTTAAAGTCTGGCATGCACTTTTTCTATCGTCGAAGATGATGTTTATAGTACCGAAAAAAAATCGAGGCAAAAGGAAGGCTTACGTTTTGAAAATAAACGGGGTTAGTTTAAGTGCACATTCAAGTGTTTGTCTCTTCTTCACTCCGACGCCGGATTGCTTTCCGCCTATTGAACTAATTGTACAAATCAATTTAGATAGCAGGCTTGACATGCGTACAGTTATGGCCAAAAAATAGATAAAATAGGTAAAACAAGTGAGAAAGTTATATTCAGCGGGGACCGAATCTTGCATACCCACCACTATGCTTTTCGCTTTCTTCTCTCCAAGTTCTTTTATTTGATACCCATATCGCTGATGTTACTAAGAAAAACTTAATCACGATGTCTACCATATTCTTTTTAAAATTAACCTATTTTTAGGTAGATAATATATCTTCATGTGAGAAACGTACAAAATAGTTCGGTTTTTTTTGTGTTCAAACCTCAAAAAGGTAAAAAAAAAAAAATGTAATCACTTGTGACTTTGTGCGGGGATGGCCGATAGTTTTAATTCTTGGACGTAAAGAGAACAGTATTGTGCAAAGTAAATGTGGAAAAGTTTAGCGTTCTAACTTTTATAATTTCCGATAACGAACAAAAATCCAACAATTTTTGTCAAAAAAAACAAGGCTGCGTTCAGTTTACGCTACACTGCGCGCTTTTGCTCTGACTAATTTGGACCATTTTCAATGCCGACCCGCGTGCAGCAACTTCTAATGTTTCTACCAAATTTGATGTCAATATCTTCATTTTTGCGACCAGGAGAGGGCCAACAACATACACTACACAGACACAAAGACGGACAGACATGGACAGAACTTCACCCTGGTCAGGAATATATATAGTCTGTAGGGTCTCTGAAACTTCCTTTTGGGTGTTACGTGCATTATGGAAAAAAACAAAGTGCGTATACCCCCATCTTACGGTGGTGTGTACAACAACTATGATTATTTTGAACATAAGTTAAATACTTCGATATATTTTTTATGTATTTTATTTATTTATTTATATTTTTTCTTTTTGTTTTATATGAGGAGTCGCTCAGAAGATAATGTTTGTTACGCCAGTTTATATAGAAATGAATTTCTATAGAAATGAGTTTAAACAAGTAAGAAAATTAAAACCTTTTATACCCATCACCGTTTATCCCAAGAAAGAGACAAAAGGAGTAAAAAAATTTTTACATCTTTGACAAAAAAAAGAAAAGAGAATTAGGAAACATTTCACTTTACTTTAATACTGTACTACTTCTCTGTGAACTTTTTTTACTCAGCCCTGTGAATTATTTTCTGATTTGCAGGATACTTAGCAGAGAAACAAGACTTAATGTTGTTCTACAAATAAAGCAAGGTCGTAGTGGGAGTTCACACTTTGTTAAGGGTGACGTAGAAATAATGAAAGCTCTCTACTCTACTCCATTTTTTATCGCATAAGGTTATCCAGATGAACTGAAAATATTTACTCTCATTTCTTCTGTGGTGCTAAAATATTATGTATTTAGAAGGATAACTTGCTTCGCGATCATTAAATTTTCGGCAATTCGGCAATTTGAGAAGATTATATTTGCTACTTATTATTAATGGTATTTAACACTTATAACTCACATAAAGTTTTATGCGAAGAATGAGGGGTATATTTGCCATTTTGCCAAAACGTTTGCAACATCCAGAAAAGCTCGAGTATATATATTCTTGGTGAGCGTTACATTTTAAGCAGATTTAAGCATGTCTGTCTGTCTGTCATAATATTCTCCCGTTCTAGAAAACTGCACGAATTGCTCAAAATATACGCCCACAATCAAGCATAAACTTGATATATATCTCTAAGTAAAAATTTGCGGTATTTTGCTGATTACTTAAAAATGATGAAAGATAAAAGGCTAAAATTTTCTATTTGTGCGTTGTAGAAGATTCTATTATTTATGCGCTGAAATGAGCAAAATGCACACCCATGCAACGTTGCAGGCTATTATCTTTTTTGGTTTTTTACGTTTTCTGCTGCGGGACAACAAGACAGATTGTTGAAAATTATTATAATTCTAAAATGAGTGTGGTGGACCTCGCGGAGGAATCGTGTTTTCTTAGCAGTATAAGCAATTCCTTATCAAATGAAAGGGCTTGGAGAATAGTATGATAGAATTCATTTTTGCTTTACAACCCCGTCAATGTGGAAATCAAATAAAAGGACTTGAAGAGTAAAATACGAACGCTAACTGTGTAAGGCCCAAACTAACGGGTGTGTATGCTCGACCGGTAAGTGTTATGTCTTTACTGACTGCGCGCGCTCGCTAATAGCTACGACCAGATATGTTGTCCTACCGTATTGGGATTTGAATCAACGAGATTTTTTTAAGATCTTAGGTGTAGGTTTGATTTCATCTTTGAAAGGTAGAAATGAGGTCGGAGATAAAGACACCATAGGTGATCAGATTAGGAACAGGAGGCGATTTAACCTGCACCAATAAGATAAGCGTTCTAGGTAACGTGAACTTTAAGATAGACAAGCATAATAAAAATTTAACTTACAAACTGTTACTTATTTACAGTTTAAATCGTTAGAATATACTTTATGTAAGCTTTAGCAGGAATTTTTGAAAAGCGCCAGCTTGAAAAAGCTTCCAAATTTGTACTTCTCAGTAAAGTTCTTGGTTAATGTATGTATATTTGTTTGACTTGTTTTGATTTTGAGTATTTATAGGACACAGAATTACATAGATTCCCATTACATATACACATTTTTAACATTTACAAGATTTTCTTTCAATTGCAACTGATGTTTATGTCAAAAACGTTTCGCAAATTTGTGATTGATTCTTAGGCAATTTTTTTTTATTTATACTTCCTGAGCAAAATCTCCTCTGTATTGCTTTCGTAGTAACAATGTGATACATATTTTTAAACAAAAAGCTAAAATCAAAAGATTTTTTCTTTCTATGAAAACTATTTGATATTTGCACGAAAAGCTTTTAAAAATTCTTTTTGTTTCAACGAAATGATTCAATAGCTGCGGGATTAAAAGTATTACCTATCGATTAAATTACTGGAAGAATTGAAGGACGTGACATGATGTGAAAGTGTTACAGCGGCAAGCGGCACATATTAATTTCTATGGAATTGCAAGTGTAGAAAGCTATGCGTAAGAAAATTTCACTAAGAATTTTTATTCATTTGTTTATTTTTTTTTTTTTGTAGTAACGAGTTTCCAATATGAAATGAATTTATTAAATAAACAAATGCCAAAAAAAAGGAAGATGAAGAAGAAGAAAAACAAAGAAAAACACCTATTAACAAAATTATAAATTTTTATGTAAACAATTTGATTTTGCATCGTTATGAACACTACGGCAACATCAACGTTGGCATCAAAGCGCATTCAAATAATTAGAGCAAAAATACAAAAACAAATAAAATAAAAAAAAAACTCTTGCACACATCATAAATAAATATAATAGTTGGCTTTCAATAATGACTCTCATCATGCAATTATTCACAAAGCAATATATATATTCATATGTACTCATATATGTATATATATATATATATATATATATCTATGTACATATATACCACACTTAGATTGGATCTCTTCGTAACCAATACATCATAATTTGTGTCGACATAATAAAAATTAATAGCGCTTGTATGTATATAGCAGAACGCGTACAAGAAATTTAATTAAAAATATTTTTGTAGCTTTTGGTTTTCTTTTTATTTAACTGCATTTAGAGAACAATATCAACAATATTATTATTATGTTAACAAGCAATTAAAACGATTTTTTTTTCGCCTCCTTGCGTCTTGAAATTATTCAACTTTCACAATAAAATTTATAAAAGAGGCAAACTGAGTCAATGATATCGTGTTAAATGGCTTATGTCGAATTATTCAAGCTTTTAAGAAATTTTTGGTTTTTTCTTTTTGTGCTGAAGCTTTGATGTAGAGAGGAAATATAAAAATGGTTTCTAAAAATTGAAACGTATCGATCAACGCAAACGTGCAGGCGGGGAAAGTTTGTGCGGTTGATAGCGATTATGATTTGTATTACAAAATAATGGAAAAAAACTACTTCGCTACAAAAGAATATATATTGAAGTCATCTCAACATTAAAGCAGTGCATAACAAAACAATATTCATTTAGTCTAATATTTCTTTAATTTGGGACTATCGATTTTCGATTATCGAATTTTTTTATTACATTGTAGAAAATAAAAAGGAGGCTCAAGTTTCGTAATTTTCATTTACCACTACACGTAAGAGTCGGAAGAAACGAATTATGCAGCAGATAGTTACTATGGCAGTGGGAGAGTCTCAAAAAAACTGCCTAAGAATCCTCGAAGGAACTTTACCCGTCGCGGAACGGACGGAAATGTCACCCTTCATCATTTCATCATTTTCCTTCTTTTATAAAGGGATGTTAAGTCCATAAGCTCTAACATATTCTCGATAGCGCCCGCTGACGGATCTCCAGCTAAGTAACGTAATGCAAACAGTAGAAATTGCCGTTGGACAGACTCAATCAGATCTACATAGTACCTGTAGCCACCACAATACACCCTACAACTGAATATTCTAGCCATGGACGTATATAAACTTTTCGTGATATAAGGATCACGCACGGATTAGATCACATTTTAATGAACTGCATGCAATCATTACAGTGTTTTCAGCAAATAAACATTTGAATGTTTTATGTTTCGCTATGAACGCTTCGTGATATTCCAGAGGTAGTGCAACACATTAGAGCAGAATGCTGCTTAGCATAATAGGAATTACTTTGACAACCTCATGATGTATTCTCCAGATCGTCCAATAACAAGTGGTTTCAACAGGGCATTATATCACCCAAGTGGTTAAAGCAATCGACTTGCTGCAAATTGATTTCGGTGAAGAGAGCTTTTTAGCTTTTACTTGTTGAAACAAAGACAGAAAAAAATGAATTCACTTATTATAAAAGTTAATAAATAGCACAATGTTATTCTATACGATTTCACTATTACTACAGAACGTTATTTGTACATTTAAACTCAAGTGCCAATTGATTCTACACTTAATAGGGTGGCCAAGATTGTGGTCTGCTACATACAAATTCATTGAGTACTATATGGCATACTACACGCGCCCTAAAAGAAAAGCCGGACAAAACGAATTTTGTTTTTTTTCTTCTAAAAAGAATGCTCCTTAAAAAGACGCTTAGACTTTTATATAAATAAAAGTAAAATTGAAAAATTTCAGGTCTCTGCTTTGGCCCTTTAGTCGGCGGAATAAAAAATAGAAAGAAACATACGGATCATAACTGCAGCTATTGAATATTACAATATGGTAATCTTCATTTTGGCAGTTGCATAATGGTATAACTCTTTTCGTAAAGCTTGAAAGTTGGTTCGGATTCTGAAGCCTGCTCTTTTCTGTATTGTAGATAGCACTTGTTCAAACTTTTAAAAAGTTAGATCGGTTACTACGAACTTGAAAACGTAGTTGTGATAGGCGCGAAAGACCTTACTTTTATGGCAAAGTTTGCCGTTGGTTCGTTTTTTAACTCCGCATTTCTTGGGATACAAATGACAGTTGCAGTAGTTGCATGGACTGCACTACAACACGTTCGCTAACGGGAATGCTTTAGGATTGCTTATTATTACAATACAAAATGACATGAACGCTATAGAATTGAAGTTTTAACGCCAAATGTTATTTATTTAATAAAAAAAAATTTTTTTCCTAAATGACCAATCACACAGGGACTGTCGCTTATACGTATAACACAAAGATGATTAGACAGGGATGGAGATTAGTATGCTCGTAAAGCATTCATTGCACAAATAAAATGATGTGTATTGCGATCATAGATCACAATATGATCGCAATAGATACCGTCAATAGTGGCTATTAGTTATCAATTAAGTCAGATTGCTTTCTACGACCCATAATTTCCAAACTATAATTGACAAATCAAATTATTCTTGCAGACAAAAATTGGAGCCCAATATCCTTTAAAAGCTTTATTTAGAAAAATAAGACTTAAGTCAGTTTTTCATGCAAGTGATATAAACTATAAATTTTTCTGTGTTATTAAGACAGCAGAAAACACTATCAGAACTACAAGCACAATATAATTATTTGCTTAGTTGCAAGTTTAATTTGCCAATAAATTTTCGGTTATAATTGAATGAATAATTTTTCATTTTCTTAATGCGAAAAAATTATTACGAAATTTTTTTTACTAAAATTTTTGGCAAAGGCCTATAAACATCTATTTGAAGGCGATCATGAAAAAATATGGTTGGCGAGGGGAAGAGCGAAAGAAGAGAGTATAAAAAGGGAAAGAAAATTTGAATATTGAAACATATTTTAAGGGTTCAGCAAAATAAATACGCAGGCGGAAAAAGTGTTTATAACTTTTTCAACGACGTACTCTATTTATATATATATATAGCTTTGATCAGTATAAGGCTTTGAATTGCTAAAAGTATCTCTTTACAATTTTACAAATCTTAAAACCAAATACTAAATATTATTTATAATTCAATGGAGGGGGAAGAGAAAGTGATGACTTCAAAGAAAATTCAATATCCAAATGCCATGCCTTTAAAATTTCATTTTCAACATGAAATATATATAATATATATAAAATATATATTTAAACATATCGTATTCGATTGGCTATCGTATGAAATTCTTCAAGAAATGTTTATGCTCATTTATATATCGCTCTTTAGAATTTCAAACAAGATTATATGCATGCTTATAGATAGCTGCTTACATAATATATGAAGCTATATATGTGTAGGAAAATAGGGAATACCTGTGAGAGGGCGAGGGAGGGAGGGAAGAAGAAAACTATAATCTTATCTTAAAACGAATCTTAAACGCGGCCCAATTAAGGCAACCTCCATTTTTCAGCCATTAGTTAGAGTGTAGGAAACAGTTGTTTGGACAAAGTTACTGATGAACAAATGCTTCCTATTAGATAGGATTCTTAGTGAACTTAGTTTTTAGGGATCTTTTTTCTCCATGATGTTGCGTAATTTTTTTTTTTTGAAGCCATACATACAATCATTTCCTATGCATAAGACAATGCAGTTGTTTTAATGATGCTATTTTTCCAAGACAATGGAAAAATATAAAGCTCGTGCATAACGTCGCTAAAACAAATGTAAATTGTAAGTTAATGGTCGGAATGTTTTTAAATTTTAACACATTTTGTGTTTGAAGGTTGGTATCATCCTCCATACACTATCACTATATTTTTAGGTGACTCTACAGACTTATTGAGTAATGTGTTACGTATATTTAGAGAAAGGAAATAATATTTGCATGTGACATAAGATGCCGTATATCGAAAAAGCGGACACAATATCGCAGGCAAAAAAAATATTTATTTATATATACATATAATAAAAGGCCGAGAAGGGGTTGAACGCGAAGAGCGTTCAGGACGACCATCAATCTATACCTATAAAAGTCACGTCAAACAAATCAAGGACCAAGTGCTTAAAAACCGTCCTTGCTGACGCTGTTAGCTTTTCTAAAGAATCGCTCAGCAACGTTTTCAAAGATGTTTTGGGTCTGAAACGCGCCAAATCACGATTAGTACCAAAAACACTGAATTTCTTCGACACAATTCGTTAAAAATTCAAACAATATTGTTCCACAGGCACCTTAGTCACCTGATTTAGTCACATTTAATTTCGGGCTATTTGTTGAACTCAAAAGGTTATTCTGAGGATAACGTTTTGACTCGGCTGAACAGATACAAGCTGAATCGCAGAAAGCTTTGAATGCTACTCCGGAAATTGACTAAAAAAATTGCTTTGGGCATTATAAAAAACGTTGGCGTAAATGCATAAGTGCATAAGTGTAAGTTAAGACGTCGAAGTAGATTAGGAACAATTAATAGATTTAAATTTAAATAAGTACGATTAAGTTGGTCTTAATTTTTAATCACAATAATTTGTACATGTCGACATATATATATATTTTATAGATATATCACACATAGGATTTGAAAAGCAACGTTGCAAACAAAAAGGAATTAACTCGTTGAAAACGAAGCAAGCAATGCGGTCACCTATATGCTCGATGAAGGATTTACTGCTAAGGATGCATAATTCATAAAAAGGTCATTAATAGATAATTGTGCTGCCGCAATATTATCTACACTTCACTTCGCTTACTCGTCTACGCCTTATTTGAGGAAAATGGTCTGACTCGTATTTTTTATTATGCGATTGGATTATAAGGATTGTATGAGTATATGGGTTGAATGCAATATGTATATAGATATATAAATGAATTGAAGCTTCTTGGAAGGCGACTACTTTTTACAGCATCCAGTACACGAATTTAACATTGATAAAAATATTCCTGTTTTTCCCAGGTTAGTGAGTGGTAAAAGCATAACACTTACCGATTGGACACATACGCACTAGGCTGGGACCTATATTCCCATACATCTGCCATTTCCTTTACTTTCTGACATCGTCCCCGAGTTACGCGGACAGGTGACATTCCCTAAGCAATCGGTAGTAGAACAAAAGAAAAAATTTGCTATATCCTTACGATTTAAGAAATTCCAATAACAAGTAAATTAGTAGGTGAACAGCTATTTGTAATCAAAAATTTATACACTTACGGCATCTTGAATCCACGAAAATGAGATTTACAAGAAGAATGAGAAAATTAAAACACTCCCTCTCTTTTGCATTCTTGTCATTGGCAATGAATATTTAAATGACTTTATTATTATTTGTGCAAATTACAGAGGGCATCGTTGATATTATGGGTAAAGGGTAAGGAGGAGATATGCAAAATTAAAAAATTTCTCAAGAAAAAAATAACCAAAAAGGCAATAAGGGGTCTCAACCCATCATAAAATATCACACACCACCCTACATATGCATGCGTATAATGATTTTTTAAAATGAGGCGTTTTATTGGAATTGGAAAAAAGTAGTCCGCTCCGAATACTTTTTAATATCCCTCGTCCTTGGGCCCAAACATAGCGTATCAAGATTGCGGCGCGTAGGTTGCACAGAAGACAATATGACGGACTGATGAACAGACGACTCCAACCAGAAAGTGATTCTGAATCGATCGGTAAAATAAGAGGTAGATCTATTCCTAATTCTTCAAGCATAAAGTTCCTTGCACCACAAGTAGTGTAAGGTATAAAGATTTTCCATTTAATACAATATTTTCACGTTTAATTAAATTTTAATTGAATGTAATTTATAGACAATATTTAAATGTGTATATGTATTCTTGTAAAATATATTCTTAGACAGTTTTTCAAATTAATTTAAAGAGCGAAGCCAACACGAATACCTTAATATAAGTTTAAATGTCATAACATATAGTGAACTTCATTAAAAAATGTATGCGTATTATTTTTTCTTAATACAAGTCCATACACACGCACTTATTCATATGTTTTCAGATAAAATATAACATGACATTTCCCTCACTCATATTTTTGTTAACATAATTTTTTTTCTTTTATTATCATTTCATATGTCATTCGCAAATACCACAATACAGAAACATAAACACTGCGCATGTTATTGTAAGTTTATCCAAGTTTATAAATGTATACCGCTTTGACAGTCTTTCGTAAGGTTTATTTTTAATGCTTTTACAGAGAACTACGGGTGACGAGTAAAGAAACTTAAGAGCAAGTCAACATAAAGTTAAAAGCAAGTATTCAAGAAACGAGGGACTAGTTTTACACTGCGCCAGGAAACTTAAAATGCACCTCTTAATATAATACGCAGAGGTACAATCGTTCAGCCTTTTAAGTATCAGAGAAGTGCTCAGCTGTCGCCATCGGCCATTAATTTGATTTTTAAATATTCTATTGATATTCAATAAACTTAACTATTGCTCGAAAATTCGAGCAATTAGCTTCTTCTGGATTTGCTCTCAAACATAATTCCCGGTTTCAACTTTTTGGTAGTTTTCATAAGAAGAACAAATTTAGATAATATTTAAAAAAATATTTAAACACGCTCTCTCTTCGTATCTCTACGTATCTCTATATATATCTCCTTACGTGCACTTTGCGATTTAAGCATACCTTGAAAATTTTTGAAACAGTATAGTGACAGCCAGTAGCCAGAACTCTTTTAAGCTCCAGAGTTTCTGTTACTTGAAAATAGGCCAATCTGGTTTATATACCGATCCTCGTCAATATTTTGAGGAATTGCTTCTATCTCAACAATTGGGCGACCAAAGCCATGCTTTAACGTTTAATGTTCCAGATAGTAAATGAGAACAGCGTTTTTGTACATAAAACGCGACTAACTTTTTCACAAGCTTGCAAAGCTCTGTTGGTTTAGTCAAAGTGATATTGTAGAAGAAAGCGAATTTTTGCTGAAGTCTTTGACTTTCAAAATACATATCACTTATTACAGGCGCTAGGGTTACGGAAATTTAAAGCCATCCACAGGGGGAAATGCCACGAATATTTCTTTAAAAAATATTTGTAAACGCATTAATATAATTTCGCAACAACACTTTACTTTATGCGCTGTTAAAAAGTCAAGCTGGCAGTATATAGAAGTAATTTAAAAATTGCCTTTTAATTTCAAAAATCTTAGCTTTCAGATTTAAGAATTCGAATAGGAGGTAAAGGACGAAAAGCACATGGCATGTAATTGAATCAGACTCTCTTGGCGTTGAAGCTTACAACTGTATCATCAAGAATTTTTATGTATTTTTTCTCGGCATGTTACACAAATTCCTACATTTTTCTTGTTTTTTTTTCTATAATATGATCAATCACTCAGGGGATATCCCCTATTCCTGTAGCACGGTGACGATCGAAAAGAAGTAACGAAAGAGAAAGAATAAATAAGTGTTGTGATTTTACCGATTGAGCATTCACTACATCTGCGATTGAAGTAAACACTACCGCACTGAGATTAGAACCCGCGGTAGTTGTGATTCTTACCTATTTGACTGCTCGTGCGGATTGCCAGGCGCTTAATACATCCTATGTATTCAACAAAGAAGCAACGTATTACTCAGTAGCAACGAAGCAACGTTTTACTCAGTAAAACTTTCAACTTCAAATAGTAATAATAACCATAATAATAATAATAATAAGGAAAATAATGGTAAGCTTCGATTAACCGCAATACATGTAGTCGTTGTTCATAAATCAACTGAGATAAACGCGAAACTTTCAGTATTTCTTTTTTTAGTGATCGAATTTGTTATGACGCTCTTCATTACAGTAAACAATCAATCGTTATTTACAACTCATACTTGCTTAAAGGCTAAAATATTTGTTTTGACCTTCAGCCACTGTACATAGTTGGTGAACGGCTTACGAAAAGTAGTCAAATCAACTTGAATAACAAAAAAGTGGTTTCTCTTTATTGTTTACATCCAAAGGCCATGACTTATAAGTGGTTATCCATTTAACATTATGAGGCGGGCATTTGAAACATTTACAAATCAAAATACTTGCCTTTTTTTTATAGTCTATTCTTTATATAATCTATGGTCTATAGTCTATATCTAGTTAATATCTAATTTATCTGACATGTGCTTTTTGATATGACCTTGAGCTTTGAGCATAGAAACACTCTGTCTTTCCATGGGTGCTTTCAGTTTTCGGTAGAGTGGAAAGCCGTAGGGGCCAAGCCCGGTGAATATGGTGGCTGAGGCACGGTAAAAGTGTTGCTTTTGGTCAAAAAATTCCAGAATTCTTTAGTATATACTTTTTTTTTGAGAGCGCCTTTTATATTCTTGATCAGTGTGAAATTTTAAATCGATCTAACCATGTCTGTCCGTCTGCGTGTCTACATGTTGATACTCGCCTGATCGCAACAGTTAAGACATCGACTTGAAATTTGTCAGGAACGTTGGAAGTTCTTGCAAGCAGATTGGTTTGAAAACCAAATTAGTTAAAGCATCCTTTCCATCTAAAGCGCAAACTAAACACATTTCCATTTCTCTGCTGCACTGCATTCCGTCTGCCTAAAAATGAAAAAATCTATCAAATTTTTATTTATTGCAAAAATCCTTTAGTAATTCTGCTATAACTTCTAAACCTCCTTAATGCTAACCTAATAATAGCTTGGAAAAAAAAATGAATGGTGATGAGTATACAAGAGTCGATCAAGGCGTATACAAGCCGATCCTTATATATTGTACAACGTACCTGAAAAAAAAATATTTTCAGATTAGTACATCTTGTTGATAAAAAAAAAAATAAATAAATAAAAAAAAAACGTTTTAACAAGTCATTTTATCAGTGTAAACTAATTTTTCGTAGGGTAGGTGCGATTATAGCTTCTTTTTTTTTATTCTCGCTATGAAGTCTGTGTTGAAATATGAAAAAAATTTTAATAAATTATTTTTATTATATCTTATATCACTGTGCTTATGAGTAGCTACCACAACGTTTGCTTTGCAGATAAGCTCACCCCCTCTTGTCTCTTACATTAGATATAATTTATTGATGGGATAAAAAGAACGTAGGTATTTAAGAGAATAAACGGTTTAACTTTCGATACAAATTTTTGTCTGAAAACATGCACAATTGTCGAAGCATCCTGAAGGATACTACAGATAAATCCGAAAAATAAAAATCGTTTTCTTATATATCGTTTTCTATTATATGTGCTTTTTTAGATAGTAGTGACCTAGATTATGGAAGACATAAGAGAATGAAAACTTATAACCAAATTTGATTTCGAATTCTGCAAAACGGCTTCAACGTAGAGAAAAAAAGATTGCCGAAACCAAAAGCATTTCGGTTTTTCCTCTTCTTCTTTTGTAAGTAAACTGATTCACTGAGTTGATTTTTGTCCTATTTTCGTTGAAAAAGCTGTTAAAACATTATAGTTTGTCAATGGGGCAGTTGAGTATCCTAAACTGTTTCTCTCAGCGGTATCTTTCACGCATCTCCGCCATAACCTACTACTACCTACTTATGTGGAAGGGATTTCGGAGCATGCACCGATGTAGTCTGAAGGTAAGCTTAATTTTTTTTATCAATCAACTTACTCTCCAGCTCTTTTTGTTCTAAAATAGTAAAAACCTTTGTTTCTTTGTAAAAGCTTTTTTCTTACTCTCTTGATCTCTTGATTGAATAGGTTCAAAAGATAAACATAGGCCACATTTAATGGAGCAAATTGAAACGGAAATTTTCTATCCCAGGCCAAGTTATTTAAAAATAGAACATTCCATGTGAATGGCTGTTTTTCATGAGAATTCCTCTGCAAGGGCAGTTCAAAACATGTGCCGATGTTTTTTAAGTGCAAGGAAATTAATTATTAAAATGCAATCAAATTAATTTTCTCATTATAAGAAATTAATTAATTAGGTATTAGGATTGGTGAGTTGAAAATTGAAATGAAGAGCACACAAAACATGGGCCAAAATATGTAGATTTACCAAAATTCGTTAAAATATCCAAATAATTGCGTTCCTAAGATTGAAGACCGACAGACGGACAGACAAGGTTAGATCGATTCAGAAATTGGTTCTAAATAGATCGGCGTAATAAACGGTGAGTCCACCTTAAGTCCTACTGGGTGTTGTATTCATTCGCACAAAGCTAACATGCAATTGTCTCTCTTTCTCTCCATTTCTTTAAACTGAGCTACTTCTTTGCCTCTTTCTTAGTTAAACTCTTTTTTCTTAATTTATCAAAAAATTATATGCTTACTGTTTTGTTTGTTCTTCTTTTCCGCGTCATTACATAAAAAACCACAAAGTAAATGAAGCAAAGAAAAAAAAACATTCATACAAGAAATAAAAGGCATTTTGTAAAACATCACTCATCACACGCGAAGACTAAGCTATACTTAACAGATACACTTAAAGTGATGTCCAAAATAATGACTATTTTTTAGTTTTAGTCTTTAAATTTTATGCAAAACTTTCAGAAAAAAAAGTTTATACATTCAACATGATTCTTTTCGTTCTTTTTCTGAAATGCCCATGCATAGCAGATAAAAAGTTTACATAGTGAGATAACAGGCATATTGGAAAAAACAACAAAGAGAAAAAATAACTAGGAAAATTATATTCGGAGCAACTGAATCTTTTATATCCATTACCGATATCTTGTAAACGATTGCAAAAAAGGAAACATACAAATTTGTACATTCCATTATATTAAACATGCGTGGCTTATTTTTTCTGTGCTTATAGAATAGTTTTGTGGAAATCTGTATCGCATGTCTTTTGTAGTGTGAGAAACGAGCGAAAAAGAGTGAAAGTAAAGGTGGCCTCAGGTTCTGATTGTATAGACGTGTGAGTGTTGTAGGTGTTCTCTTTGGTCTGTTTGGGCCATTTTCTCGTTCACAATTTTTAGGCGATATCTTCTCCTTCGCGAGAATATTTATCACAGATGCGACACACCTGGGCAGGCGAATAGATGGACGGACTCACAGACGGACGGATGGACATGCTTAAGTGCATTCCGAATTAGAAACTGGCCAAAAGTTTACATACTTAATAATTTCTGCCAATGCGTCCCATTTTTGTATAGGTATGACAGCACCTTCCGTAAAATATACGTTTAAACTTTCGTAGATTTATCTGCTACAATTTATGAGCACTGAAAAAAAACCCAATTTTTTATTCCTTCTGAAACAGTCGATTTGGTTCACGTTTAATACCGATCTGCAGGCAACAGTTTCGAATGTTTCTGCCACATTTGAAGTCTGTGTCTATTGAAGTCTGATTTTTGCGGCCAGGAGAATGTTTGCAGCAGATGGACAGGAGCAGATGCTTAAATCGATTTAGAATTTCATGCTGATCAAGATTATATACGTACTTTGTGTGGTCTTTAAAGTTTCCTTCTGGGCTTTGCAAACGTTTTGACAGCATGAATGTACCCGTCATTCTTCGGTAATGGGCATAAAATAGTTAATATTTACATGAAATATACAGTGTTTTAATTGTGAAGTTTTATGAACATTTTTTTTCCTTTCTTCTCCGCACTAAATGTTTTAATTACAATTTAATATACATTTTCTTTATGATAATATTTTCGTGCTTGTGTTAGACCTAAGTGTTTCTTACAATTTCCGTTTTTAATGTAAGCTATTCATCTGCTTGATGTTTTTTCAAAAATTTTTCCCTTGACACTGACACTTGGTATTGTGTGGATATTGTGGATAGATACTTACTAAGAAAATGTAAGGCTTATTGTTCAGTTTCGCAGTTCTATGTCTTCGTGATTGAAAATAGTGAAATATTTAAGTTTATCAACAAAAGGTTGGCGTTCTGCTACTTTTGTCTTTCCGTTTATGTGTGTTGGTGTGTGTGTGTAAGGCCTGTTAGGTAACGAACATGATGAAAGTTATTTACTGTAAAGCTTATATTCAGTGTCTGCAGAGACCGATGTTAGGCTTTTTCTAATTATTGGAACCCAGACAAAGACAACAATAAGGAATCGTAGATATCGTAGTGATCGTGAAGCTCGTTTCCGTAAGAATTTAAATGTTTAAAAATAAATATATATGTGATCGGCTTTGAAACTGTCATTGTTTCTATCTCGACCATTGCGCAGACGGCCTGTCGTGCTTGAAGGAATCTCTGTAGTATCTTCATACAACGTTTAGAAAGCCACGCCCCATTTTAAGATATGTTGCAGATCTATGTTTTCTAAAGGAGGATGTTATAATATTTAAAAATTTCGACGAAACACTTTCGTTCTTTCTTTGTAACACTTTTCTATTAGACGCTATCAGAGCAAATGGCCTTAGAGTACAGTTTTCATCTGTATACCCCACACTATTTGTGGTGCTAAGGTATATTAAGCTGGCACAGATGTATGAAACACTCAAAAGGACTTGAGGTACCTTCACCTCTTATTATACCTATCGATTGAGAAAGTGATTTTAAGCTTGTGTACTCATCTGTCCGCAAGCCGAAATTTTGCAGATATTTTGATAAAATTAGACACATGCCAGTTTGGCAACGGATCGCGCACTGATCGTATCGTTCTGTTTGTGTGAAGACTTAATGCACTGTTTTCTATTGTCTTATTGCCTTATAGCTTTTTACGCGTTTGAAGCGTAATTATTTGCAAAGGTATAAAGGTGTAAATGGTGTATGAATGAATGAATTATATTAATTGTATTGAAATTTTGTTTGAAATTGTTTGAAATTTTCATTTTGGTTCTTGTGTTCAGCACTTGCGGTCTTGATAAAAAGTCTCTTTCGTGTTTCTTTTTCTTTTGGTGATTACAGTTCTTCTCTTGCTCTTCGTCTAATTTGAGAGATAATTTTTGTGATTTTGCTTTGTCTCTTTGTTTTTGGTGTTTGCAGGTTTGTTTTGCTTTCTCTTGTTCTTTTGCTCTCTTGTTACAATGTCAACGTAACGGAGAAGTTTTCCTAAATTTATAGATAAATTTAGTGTTGTGGATCCTCTTGAATATGCTCTTTTTTTGTCCTCATAATCCACTATCTTTTTGACTTGACAAGGAGTGTTTATATACACCATGCCGCGCAAAAACTGGCCCGGAACCTGAAAGATTATCGGCCGTGCTGCTGAAGCAGTCATTGACCACTCGAAAGGATTACGATGGTCAAGTCCTGGCTGTAGGAAGCGGGACATAGACTTCTACAAATTGTTCACGGAAACGAGAAATGATTTCTCTGAATTGAGTAAAAATCTCGGCTCCTTGTGGGAAAAGTTTGAGCTAATTAAGTCTAGGTTTGATGAGTGTCGCTTTATTGAGCACTCATCTTCTTCCCAAGCAAGCAAAATTACAACTCGTAGCATAGCGTGTGGTACGTCACCTCTGATTCCTCCTAAATCTGATTCGTTGGTAAAAGTTAGCGCTCCCTCTAACTCTACAATGAAAGTAAGCTGTTCCGACATTGCTGCGTCGGTCAGTAACAAAATAGTTACAGACAAGCCGGCAAGTCCTTCTGGTTCAAGCTATGTTGAAGTGGCAAGGATATCTCCTCCTTGTGCCGTCACTCACCCTAGTCAGGTGTCATCGCTTAAAAATAATAAAGAGCAAAATAAATCATCTTCTCCCCCTGGCTGTTCGAGTGTGAACGCTGGTCACAAATCTGGCAATGTCGCTCAAGCTGCTCGTACTCAATATTCTCCCCATCTTATAAAGCCCCAGCCGTCTGCTACTGTTCCTAGTAGTAATGACACTTGCTTCACGGCAGTTTCTCCTAGAAAGGCAATTTTTGTGTCAAGAGTGGCAAGAGTGGTGTTTTCGGTGGATAACATAAAAAGCTATTTGGCGGCGAAATTCCCATCACTCAATTTAAAGCGCGTTAGCATTTTCAAAATGGCTCCTTCTCGATCTAGAGCAATCTCTTCTTTTAAAATACTAGTTCCGACTGAAAACAGTGATACATTGTTAAATAAACCACTGTGGCGAGTAGGATCGTTAATAAAGGGATTTATCCCTCTAGATCGCCCCCGTAATACCAAAGCAGTAGTCCTGTCGCCTTCAAAAAGCTAAATGTGTCTTCAGGCCCATTATATCTCATTTATCAAAAAAAATCCGTTCAATTTTCCTAAATTCAGTAAGCACGGAGTTTTTCTGTTTGGCCTTCACTGAAACTTGGTTAAAACCTGATCTACATTCGTCGGAACTTTTTCACAATTCTTTCCAGGATTTCAGAAATGATCGATTGAATCGCATTGCTAGCGGTGTATTAATTGCCATATCTGCGTCAATCCCGTCCAATTCAATAGAATTTCCCACTTCTCCTGACGTTGAATTTATCGCCATTCGAGAGAAAATGCCTAATAAACAGGTGTTTATAACCTGGTCTTATATTCCCACAAATTTCGATATCTCCATATACAAGAAACAGACTGCCCTCATTTGTGAAGTGGCCAAGCAGTCTAGACCCACCGATTTGGTCGTTGCGTCGGGAGAACTTGCCTCAAGTCACTTGGTGTAACAGCGATAATTCTGGCTGTTTGATTTCTACTTCAACATCTGATAAAGCTGTTGGGTTCTTTAACGAATTATTTGATCATAATTTAGTTCAACGTAACCGTACCCCTAATTGTAATGGTAGACTGGTTGATCTCTGCTTTGCCAATTTTCCTGAGATTAGTGTAAATCGTTGTCTATCTTTTAGTTTACCTGAGGATGCTTATTAGCCGGAAGTGTGCATTTTCTTTTATCACAAGAATGATGGTTCGTTGAATTGCCTTAATGTTCCAAATCCAACTTTTTCAAGCAAATATTATGATTTTCTTAATCGATATTGTATTGCTAAAATATCATCTTCACATACGAGGCTTGGTTTTTCAACCGGAAGTATTGAAAGCGTTCTACAATACGTTAAATTTAGCTATTGCTGCATCTGTTTCGATCAAGCCACGCCGACCTCGAAGCAGGTGTGCCCCGTGGTTTAATAAGACAATTAGATATTACAAAAATAGAAAGAACATGTTATTCAAAAAATATTCGAAAAGTGGCTCTGCTTTCGACTATTTCGCTTACTCGGCGGCAAGGCATAGATTTAATTCCCTCAACCACCATTATTATTGCAGATACCTTCAGTTCATTAAATCCTTTCTGTTTGCTAACTTTAAGAGAAAACTTTCCATAAATCCCTCACATGTTTCTTTTAATGGCTCTGATTCCTCGGATGATTGTGAAATCTCAAATCTCTTTGCTCAATAATTTTGACGAAACTGTTCGACTGCTAATTCCCATTTATCAGCAAACTACCTTACAAACTTGGTTTCAATACCTAATTTGGTTATTTCTGAAGATGACGTTTTTAAAGGGTTAAGTTCTCTAAAATACAATTGTGCGCCTGGACATGATGGAATTCCATCATGTGTACTTAAATCTTGCGCTGTCGACCTATGTGGTGTTATTTCAAGCAGTCCTTGAATTTAGGTGTTTTCCCTTTGTGTTTGAAGAGCAGTCTTCTTATTCCTATTCACAAAAGTGGAAGTAGACAACTCGTTGAGAACTACGGAGGCATAGCCAAGTTGAGTGTCTTGCCTAAGTCGTTCGAACGAATTGTGACTCAGCATTTGACCTTTGCCATCAAATCGTATATTTCTTCTCTCCAACATGGCTTTCGAAAAGGAAGACCTACGGTCACCAATCTGTTAGAGTTTACTTGTCATGTTTTCAAGGCTTTTTCTAGTGGCTCTCGTACTGATGTCATATACACTGATTTTAGCAAAGCGTTCGATTGGGTTAACCATAAATTGCTTATCTTTGAACTCCCAGCCTCTGGCTTGCCGTCCCATTTAGTGAAAAGGATAAACTCCTATCTGCATAATAGGTCATTCAGCGTTTTGTTTAACTTCATCACCTCGGATGAATTCCCCGTTATGTCTGGCGTACCTCAAGGAAGCCACTTTGGTCCCATTTTGTTTAGTCTATACATTAACGATCTTCCATCGGTGATTAATTCCAGTCAGATCTTAATGTACGTCGATGATGTAAAACTGTTTTCTTGCTTCTCTGTTGAATCGCAATCACACCAGCTTCAAGGTGACTTGAATAATTTGGTTGCATGCTGCTCTTTGAATCTTCTGAAACTAAATCTAAATAAATGTAAGAAGGTTTCTTTCTCAAGAAGAAAGTCATTCATTACTCAGTATTTCATAGATTCCCATAAGTTGGAGGACGTCGACTCGATTACAGATTTAGGCGTTCTATTTGACCATAGGTTACGTTTCAACTTGCTCTCGTTAAGCAAAGCTAGATCCGCGCTTGGTTTCATAAAAAGGTAGTCCAAGGAGCTTGATGATCCTTACATTTCAAAAAGGCTGCACATGTGTTTGGTTAGACCTATACTCGAATATGCATCCGTTGTGTGATCTCCTTCATATAGGTGCTATGTAGATTCAAGTGAATCTGTTCAAAAGCAATTCTTGCTGTTTGCCCTTAGGAAGGTTCGGATCCGATTGCCTCTCTTCCCCCCCTATGAAAACAGGTTGCTTCTGTTATCCTTACCGTCTCTTGAGAAACGTTGAGAAACGATTTGTTCTTGGCGTTTCCTTCGTAATCAAAGTAATAAATGGTGCTATTGACTCGCCTTCATTACTTGGTGAAATAAGCTTTAATGTCCCTAATCGCTTCTCTAGGCACTTTATCTTGGTTAAGCTTAGTCAGTGCAAATATAATTAGGAGTCATTTGCATTTGCTGTTAACTATTATCGGTTGCCAAGCTTATGCATGTTTGGGATGGCTTAGGGGTTCATTTGCAATTTGGTCCTGTACCGGTTGTGGGTGTGCCTCTGTGCTAGTTGTATACATGCTTTTTTCCTTTTTTTTTTTTTTTTCCTTCTTATTTGTTTTGTTTTATTATACTTATACTAAATTTTAATATTAATTAATATAAGTTTTGCTTTAAGAATCAATTTACCTCGATCGTTATTTGTTTAGTCGAGTTTCATGTATGAGTAGAATTAAAATAAATAAATAAATAACCGATGTACTTAAAATCCCCTAAACTATATATATAATTTTCAACTTTAAATACTATTTTCTTTTTAAAAAGGACTTCTGAGTCAGCAAAAACTAACTTTCTACATTCTTCTAAAAAAACTATTTATAATTAACGAACCAAAAAAGTGACCCGTTCAATCGTTTATTACTTTCGACAAGTGTCTGCCGAAGGCTTGAGTGATCTGGCAGAACTTTACAAATTTGTCTAAGAGTACGAGTCTATTTATTCCCTTCATTACGGTACTTTTATAACCGTCTGAGGGTATAAGTGAGTACTATTTTCTCTCTTCGCCACGGTAATAATGATCTAACTATCTTTTCCGTAACATCAATCGGCTCAAAAACAAAAGATATTATAATGAAAGACCGAGTCCTCTTTGAATTCTTTCAATACTCCCTTTGACTTGAAGGTTTGATCCTTTTCAGCTCAGTGGAGTAATCAAAAAGCTCCGTCAGAAAAAGGCTTTTTCATTATTCACTAAAATTAAATATTGCACCCAAAAAATTTCGCAATTTGTGTGAACGAACTCCGTCAGATAAAACTGATTCTGCGATTTTATTGTAATTTTTCTTAGGCTTTCTTTTATTCTCAACTTTTTTGAACACATTTTGTCAGTGTCATTAGAAACAAAATATCACAGAAAAAATTTGTTATCAAACTCAAGCTCAAACTGTTTCGTACGTTGTTAGTAAAAAAAAGTATGTAAAAAAGTGTAAGAAAATCAAAAGAAAAAGCATAAAGAAAAGTAGTGAATATTTTTCAAAGACTACGTACATATGTGAATGGCAGCGAAAAATTTGACAAAATTAAATTTCATATTAACAATTTTTGCATATAAATGTTTTGCTGGAAAAAAATTGAAATCTTAAATACATGCAACCTCCAGTACATGTTTCTGAGTGTAACAGATAGTGAGGTAAGATATGAAAAACTGAAAGTGAAATTAATGCATATCCGCACTGGTTTTAAGATTTAAAATCTTTCAACAGACTTTACATTTCTTTAATTTTGACATCTGAGATAAAAAAAAACGGGGAAAAGAAAAAAAAATGCGGAAAAGGGCAAAATGTTGCAAAGAAAGACACAATTCAAAGGTTAAAGCTTTCATATCAAGTCTGTGAAAATCAGTTTTCTGGATTTATGTTGGTTTTGCTTTTATGTTATACGCAAAATTGAAAAAACCCAAAGTTTTCTGTTACATCATTTTCCACAGGTTGGCCAAAAAAGTGAATAAAAGCCACCATAGGTGGTGTAATGAATTTATCATGTACATATAACTTGCAGAAATATAAAATGCATTTTATATAAAAAGAAATGCATACATATATATATATATATATATATATTAGGGGGATCTATAACTAATCAATTATTTTGAAGTTAAAATTTTTATTTCGTAACGAATGCTCCAGTGACCTGAACAGATGGTAGTCCGACGGTGTTAGGTCTGGAAAGTATGGAGGGTGCGGTAGAAGTTCCCAGCCTAACTGCTTAATATTGTCTTGAGTAATCTTCGCTGCATGAGGACGGGCATTATCTTGTTGGAGTATCACACCTTTTCTGTTCACTAAAGCTGGTCTTTTTTCTATGAGTGCGGACTGTAACCGTTGTAATTGTTGACAATACAGGTTAGCAGTAACTGTCTCCCCAGGTTTCAATAATTCGTAATGCACTATTCCGGAACAATCCCATCAAATATACAATAACACCTTCCTCAGGGATAGGGTTGGTTTAGGGGTTGGAAGAGGTCGCCCGTTTGTAGACAACCACTGTTTCGATCGCTTTATGTTATCATAAAGGATCCATTTTTTATCTCCAGTGACAATCCTAGACAGAAATGGATCTCTACTTAGTCTGGTGAGCATAGAATTACTAATTGTTTGCCGAAGATCTTTATTGACCTCAGACAACAGGTGTGGAATCCATTTACCTTGTCTATGTACCTTGCCAATTTCTTTTAAATGCCTTTGTACGGTGGACCATGTAGATAGTTCCTGTATAGATAAACTAGGATCGGACTCCACTAGAGATTTTAAGGCGTCGTTATCGAATTCACCTGGGCGTCCAGTTCGATTCTTATCTGACAGGTCATAATCACTTGCAGCAAATCTTCTGAACCAACGTTGACACTTGTTGACCTTCAATACATCTCCATATATGTCGCAAATTTTGCTTGTTGTTTCCGTGGCACTTAAAACGGCGTTAAAATGGCAAAGTACACAATTACGAATATGGCTCTCAGAAGGTACAAAGTCTGCAAAGTTATTACAGGGCTACAAAAAAAATTTATATTGTTGGAAATAAATTACTAAGAAACTGGTTGAAGAATAACACCAAAAAAAAGTATGCTTACACTTGTCTGGTTGCCGCACGACTACTGAGAAATGGTATCTTGCGAAAATAATTGATTACTTATGGGTCCCCCTAATATTTTATGGAGTTTCTGAAGCTTGCTTCTGCGCCTAATAGAGGTTGTGGAAGATGAAATTACGACACAATTTAAAATTGAGTGAGCGCCGCCTACTTTTTCCATTTTTGTTTAAGTATAACAAAATTGGCCATGGAGTATACTTTCCAAGCCTTTTAGATTGTTTGGCACATTGTCAATACTGATGTGCGTGTAAGAATTTTCAATGTTTCCGCCGAATTTGAAGTCGACATTTTTGCAGCTAGAAGAATATTTATAACAGACATTACACAAACAGCCCGACAACCACGTTTAAGTCGATTTAGAATTTGATCCTGATCAAGAAAATATGTACTTTGTGCAATCTCTAAAGCTTTTTTCTGCTTGTTGCAAACATTTTGATGAATGAATATACCCCTCATCCTTCGGTAATGGGTGTAATAATTTAGTTTTAACAATCGTTTTTCATAGGAATATATACTTCTATCTAAGCATTGTACCATGAACAAGTTGAAATGCATTTTATCGTTCAAAAAGTAAATACAATGTAGTATACTTAGGATATGAACTATTAATCAAGTGTTTTTTTTTATTTGTTCTAAATATACATTTATCTTTTATTATTTTAGACAATTACGACATTTTACCACAAACAAAACAAATTTTATTATATAGCAAAAGCTATCATAACAGAGCTGCCGTCAACAATTATTTGCTATTATTGCTGTTCAAGAAATTCTAGTTAGTTCAATGAAGAATAACAAATGATCAAAAAAAAAAAAAAAAGAAAACAAGTAAGAAAATTAAATTCGGTCGGGACAGAATATTATACACCCATCAGCGCTTACCCCAAAAAAAGACAAAAGAAATAAAAGAACAAAATTGTTCTTGTATTCTATAATACGGAGTAGACGCAGTTGATTTCTTTTATTTTCACAGTTAAAGTTTTTGTCATAGAGACATTTGAGCGTTGTAGGCATGTCCCTTGAAAAGTTTATGTCAATTCCAAATTCTTCTGCAAATTTGTAGACGATATTTTCATTTTCACTAACGGGACAATCTTTAGCACAAATGCCACAAAGCTGCGCAAAAAGACAGATGGACAAACGAACAGGTGGATATATTTACGTGCATTCAATATTTGGAACTGGCCAAGAATTGGTATACTTTATGGGGTTTTTGAAGATTATTTCTGCATGTTATAAAGGTATTGAAAAAATAACTAAATTTTGATACACTATAATGCTGGATAGGCGTGGTAAATTTTTTTCAATTATGAGGGCAAATGCTACGGCATCGCCCATAGAATGTGCGTTCATTTGTACATTTATTTGCGAGTAATGGGCAAAAAACCAATTTTTCATTTCCTTTGAAAAACAGCGATGTTCTCATTTTCCGTGGTGCTGTGGGTGTGTCCTTTGTCCGATTTGGTCCATTTTGAATACTAATCTACGTGAAAAAACTTCTAATATTTTTGCCAAACTTGAAGCCGGTAGCTTCATTTTTGCGTCGAATATGTATACTTTGTGGAGTTCTTGATGCTTCCTTCTGAACATTGTAAACGTTTTGATGAAATGAATATACCCTTAACCCTTCAGTGATGGGTATAAAAAAAGAAAAGCGACATAGTCACGTACGTACGTACGCTTAAGCATTTCGAGAAGTACTTACAGCTTATATTTTAGGAAATGCAACTAAAGAAAGGGTAATGATTAGAATTTTAAACAGATGTAGGTAAATAAAAATTGAATGGCAAGTTTTCAGAAAGTTTTAGGTTAAAATTTAAAAATTCCATTTTTTATACTTTTTACAAAGGAATAGAATTATACAAAATTTTTTTATAGGATTTGTAAATCATAGGCACATTTGATGTAACACTTGTGACTGTGAATTAAAATCAAGCTTGATGTACAATCTTCTTCACTGTAGTTAAGAAAAAGTAAAAAATCAATTAAATCGATCAAACACTCTGCCTGCAAGGAAAGTAGCATAAAACATTCATTTACGATGCCTAAAAGATGCTGAGGTTTACTTTTGGAGAATTACATGAAAATATAAGTCGTACGCGCTGTTAAAAGTTATTTATTTATGAAGTGAATCTTTGACACTCATTATTTCCAATCAAGAGCAAAGATCGTAAAGTGTTTGGTTAATTGTAAACGCGTTAGTCGGTTTTTTGTCGGAAATTATTCTTAGGAAATTGTTGTACCAAGTTTTAGTTTAATATGTTTTATAAGTTGCAAGTTTTGGCTTGCGGACACTTCCATCTCATATAAATGGCTTGGTTGAATATCTGCTCTGTCTTTTAGACTAATGTTTGCGATGCGGATTATAACTTAGGCTTCTTTGACAATCATTTACAAGGTTATTAGACTTTCTTTGATTTTTGATCTGTGGCCAGCAAAAAGATATATCAAAAATAACGTTCCTTTATCCCAGCTCTTGCGAACTTCGTATCTGATGTCTATCCATATCTATCATATATTCGGCCTGTTAGACTGCTAGTGATTCAATTTTTTCTAATTTAAAGTAGAACGCAAAATTATTGACCTTAAAATCGTCTTGAATTAAAGTTTTCTCCTTAAACTAGACTTTAGATTGATTGCTTAAAAGTGAATAAAAATTGAGGAAAGCAAATATTTTTTTCATTTCTCAATTCTTATAAAGAAAATTTAAGTAAAAATAAATAAAAAGCCTATAGTGGTCGATCGCCCCCCATTGAATACTCTACATTACTTCGCTTAATACAGTATATATATACATATAACGACTTTTGAAAATAAGTCGTTATTGGGAAAGCGCTCGAAAAAGTGGTCCGAAGAAATTGATTTTCACTATCTTTCGACCATGGACCAAAATACGTCGGTGTGCCAGCTTTAAATAAACAATTCTAAAAATTAGAACCTGTAATTCTAATATAGCATGGATAGATGGAGGGCAGACAGAAGAACAAAGAACGGTAGACAGATACAGAAGTATCTCTGATGGAGTAAACGAGTTCTTAGTAAGTCCTTCTGCGCGGTGTATACATCCGTGCAAACTAAATACATCCTTGTACCAGAACTGATCTAGGGTATAATAAATCCTGATTTATGGTATAATATGAACTTAATGTTTTTTAATTGATGTATGATATATATATATATATGATGATATATATATATATATGATGATATATATATATATATTCATATATATATATATATATATATGAATTTGTTATCTTATAAATTAACGTATCTTACATTAGCATGTGCAAACTGTAGACAAAAAAAATTGAAATCCAGAGTTCGAGAGATCTAGTGCGATAGAACACACTTAATCGTAGCTGCAGTGATTGCTCAATCGATAAACGCATAACAGTTATCGATTGGGCTCACGCTCACTAGCCTGCTCTGGTCACTCTCTATCTTCTGACCGTTTCCCTATTACAGGGGGGGGGGGGGGGGGGGGGGGGGGGACACATCGACTGAATGACTTATAATATTTCGTTAAAAAGAACAAATAAGAAAATTATGTTCGGACCACCATTAAAATCTTTAGCGCTCCATGCTTTTATTTGTAATTATAAAAGTGTGAATGGGACAAAATTTAACTTGCACTTTTTAGTTCAGTAAAAGGTCAGTTAAAGGACAGTTTAATCCACAATGTCGTGAGGTCCACCATTATTAATTTAACGTACTTAAAATAACGTACCTCGCTTGTCGCACTCTACTCTCTTAAGTATTTTTGCTTGATACCTATGTCAGTGATATTGTTAAGAAAAAATTATTCCATCACGTCCTAGTGTCCACCATGTTTATTTGAAAATTAACGCATTTATAGATAATATATCTTCATTTGAGCAATGAGAAACGGAGTTGGTCCCTCTTACGCTTTACTGCGGGCGTGTACCTTGGCCTACTTGGTCCATTATGTTCAAGAATATATACACTTTATAGCGGGTCTCTGAAGCTTCCTTTTGGGTGCTGCATATATGGGGACAAAGTGAGTTGGGCCCATTCCTTCGGTGGTGGGTATAAAAAGGAAATAACAAAATAATAGTGTTTAGATATATTCAAATGGTGTATCTCGTTGTTTTCAAAATTACAAATCGATAGCTTCCTTTTGTGGCCAGAAGAATGTTTACAACAGACATTACACAGGTGAACAAATGGACAGATGGACATGCTTAAATCGATTTACAATTTGGTGCTGATCAAAAATATATACACTTGGTGGGATCCTTTCGGGCTTTGCGAATGGTTTGGCAAAATGAATACACTCCTCATCCCTTGGTAGTGGATGTAAAAGTCTAAAATTGCAGCAAAGTTTGTTATAGAAAATTTTGCGATAAAAGCAGTCGTCTTTCAGAGGATTTAAAATGCCAAGAGTTAGAACTTATTTCTTCTCCTTTTAAATTAAAATTATTCTTAATCAAAATTCTTGGAAAACTCTTTCTAAAGAAGAGGTAGCAAAGTTTACACCGGAAAATTCTAGCAACGGCGAAATTTTTGGGGCCTTTTAGAAGACATGAAATTATACGCTCAGAAGTTTTTGCTTTTCATCCCGCTGAGAGAATAACATAGATTGCGATACGATGCTTTAATTATGGAGTTATTATCAAGTTTCTTGGAAAATTGCTTACCATTTCGTTAAAACAAATTGTGTAAAAAAGAGATGTTTCAGTTTGGCAAATTTCGGATTCATTTGCAAGAAATTCCTTAAAGAAAGAGATGGTTTGGGATAAGTTTAATAAATTTCAAGTAAAATAAAGTGACTAGCTCAGAGCTTTGTCCTCCTTGTTGCTGGTAGCGAGCTTATGAGTCTATAATCCCACATACTTACTACCCAAAACAAGCAAGAAAGTTTTATTAGATAGGGGCCGAATCTCGCATACCCACCAATGTTTTTCGCATTCTCCTCTACAAGTTCTTTTATTTGATACCCTTATCGATGATATTATTAAGAAAAAATTAATCCACCAGGTCGGGGTGTTTACCATATCCATTTTAGAATTAACCCCTTTTCAGGCAAATAATACATCTTCATTTGAGGAATGTACGAAGTAGTCTTAAGCATTCTGTCTTGTTTGCCTTCTGATAAATAAGCATAAAATCTCAAAAAAAAGAACAATATAAAATATAATCATTTGGAACTCTATGTGAATATGGCAGATATTTTCCGTTTTTCCACGTGGAGAGTAGAGTATTTCGTTAAATAAATGCGGAAAATTGCACCTCTCCAACTTTCATCATTTCCGAATAATGAACCCCCACATTTTTGTTAAGAAAAACGGAGTTGCATTTAGTTTATGCTCCACGGCAGGCTTCCGCTCTAACCATTTCCAATGCCAACCTGCGCGCAAAAACCTTCCATGTTCCTATCAAACTTGAAGTCGATATATTCCTTATTGCGACCACGAGAGTGCTAACAGCAAACACTGCACAGGCGGACAGACATAGCTAATCAATTTAAAATTATCAAAAATAGTGGGTCTCTGAAGCTTTCTTTTGGATTTTATATGTATTATGAAAAAAAGAAAAGGAGTACACCTCATACTTCAGCGGTGGGTATAAAAATTCTTATCAATCTGTAAAATGTTAGCAGTACCTATCAATAATGCTTCCATTTGTTCACTATCGGATTCTTCTTACGTTGCGAGTATACTTTCCGGAGGTGCTTATTCCTGCGCAGATGTCATTTAACTTATCGATTTTACCTTGTCTCACGTCCATCTGCGGATGCCTTGTTGCATTCTCTAGGTTTACTTCTTACTCTAACGGTATCTGTGGATGTCTTCCTTTCTTATTCTCTGAATGTATTCCTTTTGGCGCATTTTTTTTCGAATTTCATTTCATGTGTTTTACAATTTCAAGAACTACAACGCAAATCGAACACAAGCTGTATAAATGCCTGCTCCTTCAAAATAATCTGTAATGTAATATATTTACCTTTAAGCTTTAACATACTACACAGTTATATGTAAGAGCACCGTGAACAACTAAAAGACGCCAATCGTTATTTATTACTTGGTTAAGGAATTTATTTTTTCTCGTTTTTTTTTTGTTACTTTGTAATGGTTTTCCCTCAAATGTACTTTATCAGCGAATTTCTCTGTATATTCGCTTACTATGAAATATTTACTACAATTTATATAATTCTATTTTTGTGACTTGTGTATAACTGCCCTTAGCGTCGTCGTGGGGTTGTTGGTAAACAAGCATTGCAAACCTTACTTCTATTCAATTAATAAGACGCTTACTCTTGTCACTTCCATTCCGTTGCTTACAAGGCATATACGAATATATGTGTGTGTATTTCAGCGAGCGAATATCTTTGCAAAACCCAAATAAAGCGTAATGAAAAGGCCAAAAAAACCTACAACAACAGCATAATAACAAAACAGCAAAACAAGTCATTGCCGTAGATAATAAGCAAAAAAATGTAAAAACTTTAGTGCCAAGAAACTATAGAAATGAATAAAACGTGGAAAAAATTCCCTAAGGGTGTGTGTTTGTGCGGTGCGTATAAAAATGGTATATATAAATAAACAAACCAATGCGAAGGTTTCTCTTTCCAGCCCTATCTTGTCGTATGAACAGATACATGCCTCAAGTAAGTCAAGTCATTGTATTGATTATTAGTTTAAAATGATAAAATTGCAAACTTTTAGATCAAACAAAAGCAACAACTTGTTGCTTACCAAGTTTTAGTTTTATTTTTATATTCGACACAGGTTGTGATACAGGGTATATTACATTGATGAAGATGTATGTAGCAGTCATAAATACTTAAGATAACTCCATTTTTCATTCTGCTGATCTATTATTTGAAATCGATTTAAGCATGTTTGCCCTTCTGTGGTCTGCCCATACAAAGTTGTGCTCAAGTGATATGTCGCAATTTTTGAGATGTTGTCACAAAATTTGGCACATTGACGTGTTTTAGCCTAAGGATTGCTGCTGACAATGAATTGGATTGGTTTCAGCAAGTCGCCTTTCCACAACGCCTCGGAAATGTCGTTATATGAAAAAATTCAAATTTCGACAAAGACCGTCGTTCCTTAGTGTTTCGGGGCGAAGGTGTGTACTTTTTAATATTCCATAGTAAACATTAATCCCATTTTTTTATGGCAAGACGACTATCTATTTTTTAGCTTGATGACGTAGAGAGATTCTTGGGAAAATAAGCTTTTATATGGCAAGACGACCGACTATCTATTTTTCGACACGATGCAGTGGGGAGATTCTTAGAAAAAGTAAGTTTTTATATGCAAGGCGGCTATCTATTTTTCGACCCCAAACCCCTACAAAGATTAGCAGAAGTAAAAATTTATAGGTAAGATGGCTATCTATTTGTCGGCCCAAGGCCGTACAGAGATTCTTAGGAAAAGTAATCCTTTATACGACAAGACCACCATCTATTATTCGACCCGACGCCGTACAAACGTTCTTTGGGAAAGTAACCCTTTACATGGCAACAAGCTCAAGCTTTTTGTGCTTTATGACAAAAATAACAACAAGAAATAGAAAACTGGGAAATAGAAAAAGGAAATTAAACACAAATAAAAAAACAATAATAAAATCTTTGTCAAGGAAATTAAATTTGTTAAATCTTGGGCAAGTTAGCTCAAATTTTTGGACACACTCCCATGCAAGGGCTCCCGTGAGACGTATGTTTTTCCGTGAGTCCACTAACTGAAAGATTGTATCAGCCTTCGCTTTCCAGGGTAGTTAATGATCAACTTTGCTGGACTATAATGTTTTTACTTGCCTTTAAGTAGAAAATGTTTTAAATTTTCAAAGCATACAGAGAACGACGCCTTGTTTGAGCAAACTAAATATTTAATGAGTGGTTAATAAAAAATTGCTTTCCTTGGATAGAATAACTCAAGGTTATCGTTATTGTTTAAGCATATGCCTAAACACTATAATAGCAACAACGAAAAAAAAGAATTGAAAATAAAAAATAATAATCCTTTGCTTTGCTTTTTCTTTTGCTTTATCGATTTCTCATTGACATTTTATTGAAAAGGTTACTTAAAAGGGGCGTTTTTGTTGTTTTTGTTTTTAATGAAATTTCAAGAGCATAAACTTCAACTATTCAAGTTTCAAATTTTTTTTGCCAAAAGATTTTTGCAAGTGTAATCAACGTTTCGAGATGATCATAAGATGAAAAATAAGTGCTTGCTCTTGGGTTTTACGTGTAAAAAACAAATAAAAAATTACTATTATTAATATCTTGAATCATATTTTTTCAAATAAAAGTTTACATGATAAAAAAATAAAGAAAATTTCAAGTGGCAATGAGTGCGATAATAAATGGCAGAGAATTTTTGAAAGTTGTTTTGCAATAGAAAGGCATGCGTATACCGTATAGTGAAAATGAGTTATCAAAAATGTTATAAATGGTATGCTAAGCTAAGGCGTAATAAATCGAATCGCAGATGGCGTAGCGTTGCGGATTAGCGGAAAAAACATTTCTTTTCTGTTATAGTTTAGTAGTAGATTTAAATCTTACAAACTTAATCAATTAAAAGCGGTAAAAATACTACAGCGAGAGACGTCTTGCTATTAATTACCTTAACTCACTTCGCTTAATACAGTTTTTCATATACAACTTTTGCAAATAAGATGTTATATAGGAACCGAAAAATTTTGTAGAAGTTTAAAAAGTTATAGTCTGGCAAACGCACTTCATGAACTACCCTTCAAAACTTCGTCTCATATAATTTTTCACTGAGCGGGAACTCCAAAACCTGAACTGATTTTATCGAAATATAGTGAAGTTAATTTTCTTATCAAAGATGCTTTTACTCTTCAACCATAATCGAAAATTTGAGTTGAGGCATTGTGCAAAAGCCGAAGAAATCATCCCCGTGCCTCCAATATTATAGAGTACTGAAATTTTTTTGTTTTGGTTTTCCTTAAGAGATATGTGGTGGATACAAAAAGTTCGACTCCAGCTGAATGTAATTTTCTTGCTTGTTATATATTTTCTACAATTTCCCATAATTCTCAGATTGTATTGTGTTGTTCTTTTTCCTCAATATATGCGTTGTCGAATAAGAAACCTTCAAAAAAGATGACTATATATAAAAAGTAAGAAAGTTAAATTCGGTCGGGACCGATTCTTTTACCCTGCGCCTTTATCCGAATAAAGACAAAAGAAGTAAAAGAACAAAATTTTCATGCTCTATGATATGGAGTGGCCGCAACTGATTTCTTCTATTTTCAAAAAAAAATTTTTGTCGTAGAGGCACGTGGACGCTGTAAGCGTACCCTTTGAAAAGTTTAGGTCAAATTCAAAATCTTTTGCAAATTTGTAGGCAATATCTTCATTTTCGCTAATGGGAGAATGGTTACCACAAATACTGCAAAGCTGCGCAAACAGACAAATGGACAAACGAACAGGCGTACATGTTTAAGTGTATTCCAAATTTGGAAGTGGACATGAATTTTTATACTTTAATTGAGGCACCCAAAATTCAGATCGGATGAAACGCATCATGAAAATCTATAGATATCTACAGATATATGAGATCACTTTTAACGCACGAGTCGGAATAATATATGGGGACTTAGCCCTTTCTGAAGGGAATAGTTTTAATCATGGTAGTTCATGCCACCGTGTTCCTAAATGGCATAATTTTTAGCCGTGAGTGCTTGAGTGGCGAGATCGGCAGGGTTGTGTTCCGAATTGACATGAGACCAGTTTTCATGACCAATCTTTCGAATTATCGAAGCTATGCGATTTGCACCAAACACTGTCCAATGACAAGGAGTTTTGCAGCCAAGAGAATACGATTGTTGAATTCGTCCGCATTCGTAGAGGGTACCAAGAAAGATTTAGTTGTGATCTCAAGGCATCAATCAATTTGGCCAGAAATTCCGCTCCGCGTAGTTCTTCTCATGATAACGAGATAAATTTAATGAGGGCTATTTTAATTTGAGCCATTAATAAAAAGATATAGACATGGGGATTGGTCTTGCGTACGTATATAAAAAGTAGCTGGGAATGCTCTTTCCGAGGCGGCACAAAAACCACTTGAAAGCTTAGGTGGTAATCAATATAGCTAGGGACCCTTATATTTTCGATGTACGGGTAATAGTCGATAAAAGCATGCGAGTGGGAAAGAATTACTGGGTTTAGTGCTTCATCCCAGTCTATATTATCCTGCCAAATCTTGTGCATTAAAGTTTTTGCCACTAGTGTTTTAGGAGCCAGCCATCCAGCTGGATCAAAAATGTTGGCAATTTCGGAAAGAGCTTGTCTCTTTGTGAGAGCAGTTTTGTTCGGAACACTAGGCCTAATGTTTTCGTCTTACTGTTATCTGATATGTTTATAAATGCTTCGCTTAGTAGATAACCTTCGGGAATGTTTTGCAACAAAATGGTGTTGTTAGCAGTGATTTTAAGACATCAATAACTTTAGGTAAAGTCTTAGCAGCACTGGTGGAATCGTGAGCAACATCAGCGAGAATATCGTCAACATACGTGTGGGACATTATAGCATTATCTGCATGAGAATATCGTCTTTCATTTTCTTTTGCTAGCACTTGTAGTGCCGAATTGCTAAATAAGGTGCGAAATTTATGCCAAAAATTATCAGTTAAAAGTTTATAATCACGCGAGTTCCACTTTTCGAAAAATAATTCTTTGGAAACATGTATATGGAGGGTATATTCGCATTTCCCTGTACATTTGCTCAATGCTCATTAAAAACGTAACGAAAGAAACGCCATTTTAAAATGAGCACAGATATATTGGCCTGCAAAATGAGTATACTATGTCATTGGGACTGCAGTCATTTGATGAGGCACTGGAAGCGTTAAAAACTGCACGTAATTTAGTAGAAGTACTTTGGGATTTAAATACTGAATAATGGGGTAGATAATAATGACGATTTACAATGAAATTTGGATCAGGATTTATCGAAACTATATAATTTAAAACTTCCTATTCCATGATAGTTTTGTCATAAGCATTGTTGAGTTCAAGATTACATAAAAGGCGGTCCTCTTGTCAGAGGAAGTGCGATAGAGCAATAAATCGGGATAATACTAGGGTGAGCTTATCTAGATATTCCATTCGGAGTGGCAGATACACGACATAACGACATCTCTGCGGGTGGTTTCGAGGGATAACCCTTCACGGTGGGCATCCCCCTCTGATTGCACGGGTGTTTTATGGACATGTTCTGGTTCCCACAAAGCAATAATTGGATGTTAAGATCAATAGAATTGAAAAATCATGAAACCGGTTGAAGGGTCCATAACTATCAACCTTGCCTGTTATTATGCAGCCAAAGATAGTATTTCGAGCTAAGAGGGCGGATTGTGGATCCTTTCTAATACCATCTAGTATTATATGCGGGTACACGTCACCTCCTAGCAGAAAACCTACTTGGGGTGACTGACTTATCGAATAATCAACTATATGCGGGTACACGTCACCTCCTAGCAGAAAACCTACTTGGGGTGACTGACTTATCGAATAATCAGCTAAAGGCAAATCGTGCAATGGAAGATTTTGACTCAGTCAAACCGTAAGGAAGCTGACCAGTAAGATTTTTTATAAGAAGAACAATAGTGTTGATCTGAACCAATGGGTCAACACGAGAGCTAATTCGAATAGCCTACGTACGAGTTGAATGAGCGGATATCGTCCCATTAAGCCCTTTTATGTCAGTTTTCGTGGTTCGTGATAATTTTCTTGTAACCTATGAGAAACAAAATAAGCTTCAGATACGGAGTCGATAAGTGCCCTGGCTGTGTAGCGTACTTCTCCTATTGGAATATCGACCAAGGCGGTAACTAACAACACAGGGGAATAATTCCTTCTCTGTAACACAGCGCAAAAATTTCGCCTAGAGTTGAGTGCAGCGGTTGTTGTTGGCTGCGTATTAGGCATTAGTATTATTATCGAATCGAGAAGAATAAAATTGAGTTTGGGCATTACTATTATGACTTCGATAATTATTACTATTCTCTACTGCTGGAGTTCTTCTTTAGAGGCTATCAGATGTCCTTATCGTGTGCTGTTGTCAATTCTGTGAAGCAAAGAATGATGCTTTCGTTTGCAAATGTAATAAGAACATCTGCTCGTGCAAGTTTTCACCCCGTGAGAACTGGGTGAACAGTTTAGACAACGCCTATGTTGCTTGGAGGTAGCAATACGTTTTTTCGGGGTCATCCTAAGAAAAGTCGGACATAACCTTAAAGGATGAACTTGTTGGCACATAATGTATTTGTTATGCGCTCAATCTGTCACCTTAGTCGAGTCAGCGTTTAACTTTTTCATTTGAGATTTGGGTTGCATAAAGGAAGGCGATTTCAAATCTAAAAAAGTGCGGTTACAAGTATATCGAATATCGGCAGCCAATTTTAAAGTTTGATATCGAGTGGTAAGGAAGTCGTTCATTTCTTTCCAAATGGGTAATTCTATATCTCGGTTTTGCTCCCAAAGATTGACAGAATTTTCACGTAAACAGCACAAATAAACAAATAAAACATCCCAACATTTCGTATCAATTTTCAACAGAGTTAAATGCGTAATAATAAAGCCATTAATGGTTCATTGTAGAGCTTTGGCGGATGGGACAGATTCTTTTCCAATAATCGTCAAAGACAAGTTTCACGTCAAAAGTTTTCAATTGAGAATTTATCAAAATACGTTTATTTTCATAACGATCAGTTAAGTTTAACCAGGCGATTTTAAAGCCTTCATTCGTTAACGGACTAGTTTTTACGATTTCCTAAGCTTCGCCGGCAGTCTTTTGTAACATATAATTTTTCGACTGAATTTAGCTTAGGGTTATTTTTGCTTAAAGCCGTAAACAAATCTCTAAATCTAGGCCATGTTTTATAATGTGCTTTAAAAATTTGGGTATAGCATGAAGGTAAAGAAATATGGGGGCACTCCTGAAGATCTAGGCTCTTGTGTTACGACTTATAAGTATCAAAGTGCTGACCTTTAATCTCTGTAAGTGAGATCTCGCTCTTACTTTTATCAAACACATTTGTTGTTGTTGAATACATAAGGTGTCGACTGTCTGCTCGGTTGCTATAATTATGTCAGAAAAGTCTATAATAAATTGGGATTTACGCTTAAAACTCTCTACTTCACACACTTGTCTTTTCAACATTATGAACGACCAACAATATTGTAGGCAATGGAAAGATTCAATAAAAGGTGTAAGCACTTTGGAAAGATAAGCACTAAACGAACAAAAGAAGAAGTATGACTGTGCAAGCATGATATGCATTGGTTATGTTAAGCTTTGATACACTTTCAACTTGAATCGCTACCAATTCTGTTGCACAGCTTTAATCTTTATACCTTTGGTTACGACACAGATGAATATTAAAATTTTTTCTATTACTACTCACTTTACCAAGAAAAAATACCTGTCATCAGGGAGTTCTGCCGTAAGAATCCGGTTCGAAGGACCAGAAAATGTTGGGTAGGGGCTGTTGAATGTCACTTTGTTCTTCTATTTTTATTTTACTTTTCATTTTGATAATAATTGGTAAATTTTATTCCATCTTTATTTGTTACTAATTAGTAGTTGATTTTATGTTTTAATGCACGCTATTTTATTTTAAATCAATTTATTAACGCAATAATAATCTTAACAAAACGAGAGAATTTTCGCGATCCCACCTCAACACTTTATAAACAAAAAAAGGAAAATAGACAAAAAAAAAACTACTACATTTAAAAATATTTGATGCGTGGTGATGAGGTGGTCTTATAATATATATTTAGGGTATTTGCCTTACGTATTACTTTACGCAGGCTGTGATTCTTAACGTTTGACTTTGCCAAATTTTCCACTAGCAATAAGCTAGTTTTAAGTTCGTTATAACTGTCTCCTTTTTCCTTATTTATATACAAATGGTTGTCGTGTTGAATTTGCGTTCGTCATGATAACACTTAACCGTCCATCGTTCGTCAATGACGCATGTTCTGAAGATCACTGTTCTGTTGCTTTCTGACATGGAGTGCTTGTTTACATCATGTCCAACCAAAACAGGCACTGATTCTAAGCGAGTCATTACTTGTTGGCTTTGCAAGCATTTTTATCATACGAAGTGTGCAGGTCATGCTGCAGATGCAGCTCTTGATCCTTCGAATCTAGTTGGTCATGTCCCGACTGTAGGAAGCGAAGACAATGGGTTTTCTGAATAAAGCAAAAATCTCGTGACATTGTGCGGAAAGTTTCAAAACATTAATATAATATTTGATGAGTGTCGCCATCCAGAGCACTCACCTCCTTCTCAAGCCTATAAAAGGCCAAATTGTAGTGTAGCGTGCTGTACTTCATCTCCCTCTTTGTGTAGATTTCATACGTCGATTCTTTCGAGTGTTCCATCCTTGCGGACGAAGAACATTAGCGTTTCCTTTATCGTTGACTCAGCTGCCAACACACAAGTTACAAATAACCAGGGAAGCCTTTTTCGTTTCACCTATATTGAAGTGGGCAAAGATATCTCCTCCCAATGGTGCCACTCAGTCTACTCTGTCTACATTTCCGAAGAATATTAACAAAAATAATAAATGCGCCTCCCCCTAGCTGTTCGGTTGGGACTCGAGCTGCACAAGCAAGTGTTGTCACTCCCTCTATTTTCTCCCCAACTCAAAAATCTCTAGCTTTGAATCCTATCGTTCCTAATACGGATGACGCTTGATTGTCGGCAGTACCCCCCACAAAGGCAATATTCGTGTCAAGACTGGCGCCTGATACCTCTGAGGATAAAATAAAATGTTGTCTTGCTGCAAAAGTCCCATCCTTCGATTTAATGCGTGTTAGCATTTTCAAGTTGGCTCCATCTCAACATAGAGCTATCTGGTCTTTTAAGGTCGTAGTTCCGACTGAAAACATGGACTGTTTGTTAAATAAACCATTGTGGCCAGTTAGATCCTTAATAAATGAATTCATTCTTCGGGATCGTCCCCGTAAGGCCAATTGGATAGTTCTTCCACCCTCAAAACACTAAATGTTTCTGCAGGCCCAGTCACATTCATTTAATAAAATGTTAGAAGCCAAAACTCAAAAATCGCCTCCACTTTCCTAAATTCAATGAACACAGAGGTTTCCTGTTTGGCTGTCACTGAAGCTTAAAGCTTGATTTACCATCATCGGAACTCTTTCACAATTCTGGCCACGTTTCCAGAAAGGATCAATTGGATCGCACTGATGGTAGTCTTTTAATTACCATATCTGCCGCAGTCCCGTCCTACTCTTTTAAAATTTCTACTCCTCGCGACGTTGAATTTATTGCCATTTGAGCGGGAATTGTCGGTAAGCAGTTATATGCAACTTGCTTCTATATTTCCCCAAATTCGGATATGTCTATTTATAAGAAACAGTTTTCACTTGTGAAGTAGTCGAGAATCGAAACTTTCTGATGTAGTCGTAGCGTTTGGGGACCTCAATTTGCCACAAGTCACTTGATGTAATAGTAATAATTTGGCTTGGTGTAATAGTAATAATTTTGGCACCCCAACGTCCGATAGATCTGTTGTGCTTTTCAGTGAATTATTTGATCCTAATTTACTTCAAGCAACATGATTGTAATGGTCGACTGCTAGATCTTTGCTTTGACAATTTCCCGAAAATATCGGTAAATCGCTGTCCGCCTTTTAGTTTAGCTGAGGTTCCGCATCATCCACCAACTTGTACTTCCTTTCATTACAGGCGTGAGGTGAACTACTCTAACGTGCCAAATCCAACCTCCTCCAATAAGCATTATGATTTTAATAAAACCAATATTTTACTACTGAAATCTCATCTTTTGCACATTATGTTCGATTTCTCTGCTGGGAATATTGAAACCTTACTGTCACCGTACTGTCACCTCGGTTAACAAGAGAATTAAATATTACAAAAATACGAAAAACAAACCTTTAAAAAAATTTATGCTTATGACTATTTCGCCTATTCTGCTGCAAGGCATAGATTTAATTATCTCAACGATCAATGTTATTCTAGATACCTTCAGTTGATAAAATCCGCAATGCTTGTTATTTTTTTAAGTTTGTCAATTCCAAAGGGAAGATTAAGAGGTGAAAGATTCAATAAGGGTGTGAAGTTATGTTTAAATATAACTAGCAAAGACACAAACCAAAAATTTTTTTACAGAGCTCTGTGAAGCCGTTAACAGAATGCTATAAAACGAAGTCCCGGAGGGATTTAAGTCAAAATTCAGTTAAAATACAACTTTTAGAAAATTTTTTTACAAAATATAATAAACAAAACATGTATTTATGTAAATTAATTAATATTTATAAAGTCAGTATTTTTACGCTATGTCATAAATGAGGTTGATTTAGCGAAAGTTTGCTTAGCTACTTTGGGCACACCACGTTCGGTGAAAAAATGAAATTGGCACAGCATGAATCCTCTATTAATAGCCTTTCCATCGATGTGCAGGTTATATTAAATTTTGCCCGGAGAATTTTTTTATGGGACTTTGAATATTGCCATACTTAACATAATAGAGACTAACATATAAGCAAATTTTGGTAGGTCACTGTGGGTAAACCATGTCCAGTGAAAAAATGAAACTAGCACAGCATGAATCCTCCGTCCCTCCGTGCAAGAACATTGAATTTTTTGCCCAATTTGAAATAGATGGCTTCATTTTTGCGGCCAGGAGAATGTTTACAGCGGACATTACACAGACGGACGGACTGATGGATATGGCTTAGTCAGTTGAAAATTTCATACCGATCGAAAGTGCACACTTTGTGGGGTCTCTAATTCTAACTTCTGGGCGTGTCAAACATTTTAAAAAAATTCATTCATCAATCGCTGATGGGTATAAGAATATCATGAAAGTAAAATAAAATTATTATGAAATTATCATGAAAGTAATTTCTGAAAATGTTTTTATGGGACTTTGAAAATTGCTTTTCGGAACATAGGCTGCTGCAGAAACAATGCTCACAATCAAAGCGCAGAATTCCGAAATGGTTCTCTCTCATTGCTCAGTGCATTGTACTCTTGCGTGGATTTGTGCGTAAACAAATGTAAACGGAAGGATTTATTGCTCTTGCAAATATTAAATAGTTTGTTTTCTTCTTCTATGTATGTTGATATAATAATTTTTTTAAGGAATTGGGAGAGAGAGAGAGAGAGAGAGGGCGAAACAGAGAATGCGTAAATAACGAACTTTTAGGAAAGCAGCATTGAGAAATACACGTTGTATACAAATTAGATTTGCGTGGGAATTTGCGCGAAAAATAAAAATTAGTAATGTATGTAACACTCAAAAGGAAGTTTCAGAGACCCTGAAGTCTATATTTTCTTGATCAGCGTGAAATAGTGAGTTGAGTTAGCCATGTCTGTCCGTTTGTATGCTTGTGTGGTGGTTGTTGTTAAGACTGTCCTTGTTGCAAAAATGAAGCCATCAATTTCTAATTGGGGAAAATTATTGAAATTTCTTGCACGAACGTTGGTATTGAAAATTGGTCAGAGAAAAAGCGCGTGAACTGAACGCAATTCAACTTTTTTTAGCAAAAATTTTTGGATTTTTGCTCGTTCTTCGGAAATTATTAAAGTTAGGACTATGAAATTTTCCACATTTACTTTACGAAACACTGCTCCTTACGCGCAAAATTGGAAAAAATCAGCCATGCCCACACAAGGTTACAAATGATTACATTTATCTTTTCACTTTTTTGGGGTTTTATGCTCATTGTGGATGTGATAAGAAAACACAGCCGATATTATAACTACAATTTCTGGCAAATATCAATAACATTAATAACAAAGTCAGGTGGCGACGAAGGGAGCAGCGATCTGGCTGACAAAAATGACAGACACGAATGCCCGTTGGTTTGATTTTGCTTGCTAGTACAATACATGTATTCTAGCAACAGTAACCAGCAGTATATTATTTACTATTATTTTCTACGTTTTTTTTGCATCGTTTTTTTTATTTTTTTTTGTTCTCCTAATTTTGAAGAATTGTATGAAGAGAACGCAATGTCTATATAAAAGCAATAACATACAATAACTATGATTACGTTGCGGACACTGTTGCCTTTTTCCATAAATTAGATCAAAAATATAAATTTTGTTAGGAAACCACACATGTAATAATAAATAGTCGGCAGGCATATTTTATTTTATCAAGTCCCTTTAAAATCCATCTATATCTGTATTCTATATATATATATATTCAAAATTGTCGAATATAAGAATCGTTTAAAGAATTTCAACTTTATTTCAGATATTCAGGGAAATTTTTATTTTTATATACATTTGGTGCAGTTTACTTGCACAAATCTCTCTTATCTTATTAAAATTGTCATTATTTACCTTATTTAGGTAGATTTTAAGGAATCTTACATTATTATATTATTTTGAATTTTTTACTTTGCATATTTATTTATTTTATATACATATATCTATATACACATATATATATATATATATATATATATATATATATATTATTTATATATATATATATTTATTATACACATTGAAAGACGGAAACCTAACAAACCTTTCTATTATTTACAAAGATAAAAAAAAAACTATAATTACAAATATAAAAAAAAATCAAACATAGGAAGATTTTAAGTACAAAATAGAATATACAAAAATATCATGAAGGTAATTTCGATTAATTGTTGCATAAAATACAAAGGTCATTCCACTCCCTGTAGTGATTCACACATTGTACGCAAATAATTCGATAACATTTGCTGCACTGTTTTTCCATGTCATTAATTTTATAACAGTGAAGACATTTATAAGTCAGATCCTCACTATATTGTAAACATTTTTTGCTTCATCCGTTTTCTATAATCAGACGGATGCGTTAAGTGTATTAAGAGTTCATGTTTTGCAATCCTTTCCAGAAACTGGCAAACGAATACTTCGCAATTCGTAATGTCTTTTTTTATATTTTGCAAATCATGCACTTCTGTTTTTGCTATCCATAGATTATTATTATTGTGTATGGTTTTATACTTTTCAAATAATTGTGACAGAGTTGCTTCTTCGTTTCCTATGGGATCAACGTAAGTGAACGTGTTGGGAGCGCTATTTATATAGGCGAATGTAAAATGCCTATTGTGAAGAATGGGCACGATAATTACTTTGCAAAGAAGCACTTGCTTTAACTTTTCCTTGACGTGAATGTTATCACCGAAAAGTAGCAAATCGCCTTCTTGGCAACTGAAACAATATACGTTATCTATTTTTTGTTCGTATATAATAATGTGTATATATAATTCTAATACATTATTATATAGTTCTTGTTTATTTTCTAAACATAGCAAATCACTTAGTTCCATGTACATTAGAAAAGGTGTAGTGTTATTACAATATATTGTTTCAAATATATAATCGTATTTTCCTACAATTATTTTTTTTAATTTTGCAAGCCTAGTTATTTTAGAGAAGCAATCGTCTGTCACATACCGTTTGAAAATTTTCTCCGATAACATAATTTGTGCATGTTTTGCATTTTTGTGCTTCTTGGGAGTATGCAACCACTTTTCTTCTACTAGCACTTCTTTATTTTTTGGTTGTGTTCCGTAAAAAACTTTTCCTTCAACATATTGGGACTTTATTTCCTGCGGTTTCGCTTTTATGTAATTGTATGGTTCCCTCACATACTCGGTGGGTCTTATATTTCTTTGACCATCTAGGGTTATGTTTTTAACAACGGAAAAATAACCTTCCACTGGACTATTTGAAGCCGGCTTTTCACTATTTATAAGTACACCCGCTATGTTTGTCCACAAAGGAGCGTAAGCTATATATTTTTTTAGTAGCAAAGCTACGAATTTTGGGTTATAAAACCGGTTGGTTTTAATTTTTCTTCAACGACTGTTATCCACTTTATTTTTTATGTGGGTGTACATTATCCTCCCTTTCTTATAAAAATAACTTTTAGAAAATAGTGACTGTTTCACTTGGAAATTATTACAATTGCTCTTATCGAGGTTATCATTATAAGATTTATGTATTTCCTCAACATAGTCCAATGGAAGGTTTTTTTGCAATAACCTTAGATGGCGTTCTGTGAACTTATTTTCAAATTTACTAGCGAGTATGGGTAAAAAGTTCCTAATCCATCGAAAGAATTGTTTTATTTCGGAACAATGCATTGCGGTTAGCATTTGCCGTTTTATAAATTTATCTACGGACTGATCAAAAAAATTCTCCGGGAAAAACTGAATATAACCTGCACATCGTTGGAAAGGCTATTAATAGAGGATTCATGCTGTGCTAGTTTCTTTTTTTCACTGGACATGGTTTGCCCACCTATCAAAATTTGCTTATATGTTAGCCTGTATTATGTTAAGTATAGCAATTTTCAAAGTCCCATAAAAAAATTCTCCGGCCAAAATTGAATATAACCTGCACATCGTTGGAAAGGCTATTAATAGAGGATTCATGCTGTGCCAATTTCATTTTTTCATCGAACGTGGTGTGCCCACAGTAGCTAAGCAAACTTTCGCTAAATCAACCTCATTTATGACATAGTGTAAAAATACTGACTTTACAAATATTAATTAATTTACATAAATACATGTTTCGTTTATTATATTTTGTAAAAAAATTTTCCAAAAGTTGTATTTTAACTGAATTTTGACTTAAATCCCTCCGGGACTTCGTTTTATAGCATTCTGTTAAGGGCTTCACAGAGCTCTGTAAAAAAATTTTGGTTTTGCTAGTTATATTTAAATATAACTTCACACCCTTAGATTCAAATTAATCCGTTCAAAAGCAATTCTTGTTCTGCCTTCTCTCTCTGCCTTCTTATGAAAATAGATTATTTCTGCTATTCTTACCATTAGTTGAGGAACGTGGATTTATCCTTCGTGTTTCCTTCCTAATTAAGTTAATAAATGGTATTATCGATTCGTGGTACTATTGATTACTTGGTGAGATAAACTTTAATGTCCGTAATCGCTTCTCTAGCCACTTTATTTTCGTTAAGCTTAGTTAATGTAAATACAATTATGAGCTGTTTAATCCGTTCAGAGCTGTTTGCGGATACCTAAATGATGTCTATCACTTAATCTCAATATCGAATTATTTAAAGTCCATCAAAACAATTATGTTTAATACTTGCCCTTTGCGTATGTAGTAAATAAACTAACTTGCAACTTTAACATCTCACCATGATTCGAAAATTAACTGGTGTTGTTTATTGTTACCGGTGGCCAAGCTTTTCCATGTTTGCATGTCACTTGCAATTTGGTTCTGTACTAGTTGCGGGTGTGCCTCTGTGCTAGTTATGTATATGAATGTTTAATTTTTTTATTTATTATTTATTTATACATGAATTATTATTTAATTATTATTCTCTTTTTTTCTTTACTTCTCCTTATATGCTTTATACTAGCTTTCAATAATAATTAGTATAAGATTTACTTCTAAGAATCAGTCGAATTCGGCTGTATTTTAGACGAGTTTCAAGTGTAAATAAATAAATAAAAAAAATCGCATAAGGGTTAAGGTAATTTTATACGCCTTTCTCAAAGTTATGACCAGAATAGACAATGCCTAAAAATTAAAGATTTGCATTAAATTTTAAAGAATAGCTCAGCTTTTATCTTATATTAAAATTGATAATAAATTTTTTTTTTCTGACTCAATCACTTAAGAGTTATGGTTCTTATTTTTAGACACGATGACAGTTAGAAAGAAGTAATGAAAGAGAAGAGACAATGAGAGCCTTCTGTCGTTATCGGCAGAACATTCACTGCAGCGCATTTGAGATATGAACTCCCGAATACTAATTTCGTAACCTCTATTCTTATTTATTCGGATACTAATATAGAATATAAATTGGCAACTCATAGCAAAATGCATATGTTTTTGTATAGAGTGTTTTATAATGGTCAAGCAGTGTTGTATTTTGTGACCAATCGATGTAATCTAAACGTCATAAAGCGTTAACAAAAATATTATACATTGATATTTGCTATTCTTGTCGCAAAATTGTTCCTTTTGCTTAGCTAATATAGATGTTTGAATACGTTAAGTCTATATGTAAATTTCGTTTATGGAAAGGAATCAAGAATAAAAAAAAAGGATAAACATAAGATTTTGTTACCACTTTGAACGGATGAGCGAAAAGACATGGATAGAATCTTGTATAACCATCTGTATACCATAAAATGATATAAAAATTTATTTTAGATATTTTTGCTACTACTCAAGACTCTCCTTGAAACCAATTTCGAGCTCAACGGCCAAACAAAGCGAAAATCCCTTTGCTCGATATTATTAATCATGTGCACATATTTGACGTGACACTTTGATACGATTTTTAGTGAATGATGTCAAAGTTATAAATAATATTTCAAATAGTTTCACTCTTAGTTAAATTGAGAGCACTTTGTACGTAACGGTACAATTAAGGAACCATAAGTACAGATCTCCATTCATTTATAACGGTTGCCTTAGAAATGCTTGATCTGAGGAAGAAAAAAAAATTGCTAGAAACATATCTTTATTTCTCCGCATAGTCTCTTTTTAGCTCCATACATTTTTTCAATTTCATACTAAATAGCTTCAACATACTGATGATAGTGATAAGCTTCAAAGGCCACGCCGTTTTTGCTCCGTAACCATTACAGCTTTCAAACGTTTGTAGAGGGCATACCCTGATTGACAGGTCATTTAAAAAAAGAAAAACCACAGAAAACCAGGTTCATCTATGACCAAATCGTTTATTATCGACGCTATTCTCTTAAAGAAAAAAACAAAAAAGGGAAATTTTAATACTCTGTACTCTGTTGAGTGGGCGTGCCCGATGTTTTTAATTTTTGTGCAGATATTGTAGAACCATCCATGGAATGGATACGTGCAAATTTTGATCATTGTATCTGTTGCGATTCATAAGAAGCAAAAACCAATCCTTTTTTCCTTTCGAAAGAAATATTCTGAGCTTATGTTGACTTACGGGCTGTTCATCGAACGATTTTGTGCATTTTAAAGACCGACCTGCATGCAAAAACTCCCAATGATGAAGCCGATGGTTTCATTTTTGGGACCTGAAGAACGAGTACCACAGAAAGATAGACACACGGCCGGACAGATGGACATACTTAATTTGATTTGGAGTGTGACATTGATAAAGAATATATTTTTTACGATGGTTTCTGAAGCAGCAGAGTATGTATTTATATTATATTTATATTTTCTTTGCTAGCAAACGTTCCATCGAGCCATTTTAAAGTTTGGAAAGAGCTAAGGCTAAGGCAAGCCTTGTACGGTGATTAGAATGTAGGAGGGGGCAGTTCGAACATTAATTTTTTGATCTCGGTCATCCGATGAGGTATGTGGGAGCTGGCGAATAGACTTTCGCAAAATACCGATGGTGACTTAAACGGCGTTTTCTTAAGATAAACAAAGGAAATTATTCCACACGAATCTTAAAAAATTGACAGCACAATCTTGCAGATGATAAATTCTACGTCCAATGAATAGTATGGATCACATGTCCTATGAAATGTTATGAATTTATTAGAAAAATTTGATTCCATCTTCAGAAAAATGTTTTCTTTCCAGTACAAAGTGCAAATATTGCACCCATACTGCGTATAGTTTTTTCATGTCCAAAGATTCAGTTAATACATCGTCGATTGCGAGGTAAAACTCATTAGATATACAGAAAATTATAACCACTTAACGAGTTTTACTTCTCGACCGACGATACCGATGTACAGCATTTCTTTAGATGCCCACGATATGTGCTAATTTGCGCAATTTAAGTCTGTAGCCACTCCCACCTACCACTCCTTCGTCACCTCTCCCAAGTTCGTCTTCTCAGTTTTGCGTGTTCTTGTATAAACTCTACTATTTAATGCTTTATTGCTGCAAGGTAAGAAAAAGCCTTGCACCGAAGAGAATCTGCCTCCGCTTTGAGAGTTGTTTGACTCAGATCTTTTAAACGAAAATATTGTATTATATATATATGTTAACTTTCTTCAATGTTTACAAACTCGCTGCGAGCAAACACAAACTTTTTAAAACTTTTTTTGATCAACCATCGCTATCCATCCGCCTGTTTGAGCTCTACTTTTAGAACGACCCTCTTATGTATGATATATGGGAATTGTTTAAAGAACCTTTCTTCTCTTTTCTGATTGATTTGCGAACTTGATTCGGAAAAATTTAGTATTATAATTATCATAATTAATTTAGCCAGGCAAATAAATTGTAAGAGTAAAGTCTTAAAGAAGTGGGATTTAATGCCGTCTGTAGCACTCTAGGTTTGAACCCCGCGGCCTTGAAGTTGTTAGTCGACATGCTTTGCATGCTCGGCCACACAGGCGGACAGTTAAGGCCATAAAATAGAAAAAGGAAAAAATTCATCATGGTTCAATTGGTTGTGGACGAGCTGTGAAAGGCTTTTGCTCAATTATATTTAATTAAACTTTCAATTAAATGGACGAACAAAAGTAGTAGTCAACTTTCATAATAAGAACAGTAAATATTATTATTGTTGTCAATATTTGTTACTGACATACAATTCCCGCTCATCAACACTCAACCGAAGTTCTTATTATGCGGGAAAGACACAATAAATTTTCAATTTTCATTTGTAAATAATGTTATCTTTTTAAACTTATTTTTGATTGAATCAGATGAGATGGAAAACATTTTAAGCCAATAAAAGAGTGAAAAGAAAAATAAATAAAATAAATTTAAAAGTCAAATCAAAAGCAAATCATATAAGCAGGAAAAACCGCTAAATGAGCAATTTGAGCATTAAAATGAAAAAAAATTGACATATTACACGTGAACACTTTTCTAGCTTGAAAGAAAATTTTCCAATTATTTCGGCTGTGTACAGAAAATCAAGGCAATTTCATATTTTACTTTTTTATACCCATCACGGAAGGATGAGGAGTATATTCATTTTGTGAAAACGTTTGCAACGCTTAGAAGAAAGTTTGAAAGCCCCCACAAAGTATGTATATTGTTGATAAGTATCAAATTCTGAATCGACGTAAGCATGTCCGTCTGTCCGCCTGTGTAATATCTGTTGTAGATATTCTCCTGGCCGCAAAAATAAAGCTATTGATTTCAAATTTGGCGGAATCTTTGGAAACTCTTACACGTATGTTCAAAACGGGTCAAATCGTTCGAAAGACACGCTTACAGCATGAGGTAAACTGAAAATACTTCTGTTTCTGAAAAGGAAAAAAAGATTGGTTTTTTAATCACTGCTCATAGATAACAGCAAACAAATGTACAAAAGTCTGAACGTACATGCTGTGGGCGGCGTTGTAGTACCTATACAAAAATTGCAGAAATTGATCAGTGTATTAAAAGTTGTTTTCAATACCTTTATAAAAAGAGGCTTCAGAAAGTGTACGATGAAGTATATAAATTCTTAGCTAATTTTAAATTCGGAATACACTCTGTCTGTTCGCCTGCCTATGTTCCTGTCCGTCTAACCGTCCATCCGTCGGTCTGCCCGAATGAATAGCATCTGTGATACACATTCTCCGGTCTACAGCTTTGCAAATAAGTTTGGAAATGGCCTAAACACTCACACGTTTGTGCAATCAAAACGGTGAACCTTTGCTGCCCGTGTCTTTTGCTTGTTGCTCATGAACTGCAACAGATACGCGATATAAATTTCCATAAACTTATTCCACAAAAATAGGAAAATTCAACCGCGTCCATGGCATAAGAATTTATTCAATATTGTAGAACATAAGCTACTTATATTTTTTGTTCGTTTCAATTTTTAACAGGATAACGGTGGTGGGGTATAAAAGATTCTGTCGCAACCGAATATGATTTTCCGGCTTGTTTTTTTTCTTCTCTTCGAAGATATAGAAATTTCTCTTAATTTTACATTTGGCAAATTAAAGCACATGTGTATGTAAATCATCAGCCATTAAGCATTTCGTAATTTCATTTTTGGCTGTGATAGTATAGACACACTTTAATTGGTCTTGTTGGTTTTTATCATTTTAGAAAGGTAGCGGAGAAAAGAAACATTTCTTACAAACGTGTCTACCAGCTTCCATTTACTTTTTGCAAAATAAGAGAGTGCTGTAAAAACTTTGCAAAACTTTTCAAAGGCCGTCCCAGTAAACGTGTACCCATAAATGTATGTACACATATAAAAAAAATAAAAACAACGAATATAATAAACTAAAGAGTGGCTTCCAGTTCGCAGTGCAGGCAATACGTGCTTAGAAGAACACATATTTTTAGCAATTGTCAGGCAAAGATAAACGAATATACAGCCAAATAAGTAATGGCTGCTAATCATGGTGCTGGTTCAAGAGCTGTTGTCGCAGCTACAGCTGCCGCAGCCGCCGCTGCTGCTGCTGCCGCTAAACGTGTACAAATAGAGAAAGCACATAATTTTATGCGACAATATCGTGATCCCGAATCGCGTGAACTGAAAAAATTGTCAGCAAATCAATTTATGGATGTATGGGCGCATTACGATAAAGACGGTGAGTTTATTCAATACACTTTTGTAGGCGTATAGCTGTCTGCATCCAGTTTATGATTCTCGATCGTAATTTGATTTTGTTACTCGACAATAATTTTACGATGGAAAGACTTTTCTTTGATAATAAGGAAAACGCGTGCTTTATCCACGGCTGTAAAATCCCTATGTGTTACAGCGAGTTCACAATCTATAGCCATAGGATGTATTTCATATCGAGAACCATAAATCGGGCGAGATTCTTTCAGGTTGTTTTTTAATAAATAGTTTCCAACTACAGTACCTTATGTGGTGTAATATGTTGCACTATCTTGTAGCCATACTATGGCACAATTTATTCTAAAAAAAACAAAAAAAATACCTAACATATAACCAACATTTGTGACTTGCATTCGCTTCTGGAGAAAATAGTGTAATCCGACTTTAAAAGTTGTATCTAAGAACCAATACTAAAAGCATAATTTGATCACGTGTTGGGTTTTGGTCTTTTTGAGTTTGATCTTATTGAGGTAAAAGTAATTACTATCGCTAAGAATGACTTTGTGAAAATCGTCGTCAACTTGGTCGAGCCTTTGCCCCAGTTCGGAGAACGACGCGTACCTTATAAATGCGAACGTACGTCAGTCCGGTCCGTACTTCTTCACAAGACCTTCACAAGACGCTTATAATATAACCAAATTAGTGCTAAAGATATACTTAAAGTTCCTCAGATCGAAAATGATCTTTGGAAAAAACCGATGTAACGGTTCTACTTTGAAAAGAATAGGATAATTGAATGCTTTTTATAAAAAGATCTTGTACATAACTACTTCTGAGGAGATTCAAGGCAAACTTTATTAAGATGTAACAGATCGACCCGAAAAGAATATGACTATCAACAAGAATATGACTATCAGTAAGAGTCTAAAATTTGTATAATTTTAATCGTAATATAATCATGATATACTATTAGGTTCAATTATTATGATGAAAAAATTGCCTAACCCTTAGGGAGAATAACTTAATTTGTGATGGGAATCTTTTATTTAAGTTGCTTTTAAAATTAATTTTTTCTATAGGTAATGGATATATCGAAGGCACTGAATTAGATGGTTTCCTGCGTGAATTTGTTGCCAGTGCCAATGCTACAGACGTAAGTCCAGAGGTAAGTTCATAAACACGCTTTAATGTAATTTATTAAAACAAATGCAAAAGTAAATAGGATTAAAGAAAAAAAGATATTTTAAACTTCGATAAAGTGAAATTGAAATCAATACTGCGATGAAATAAAATGAAAATAATATAAGAAAAACGTTCATTCTGTCCTCACCGTGAAGCAGCAATTTAATGAACAAATTCAACCCAAAAAAAAGAAAGACTTTTTGGTTGGGGAGTGCTGGCAAGTGCTTCGATTTATGGCTTGAAGAATAGCTCCAGCTTCGTTTGTAAATAAAGAAGTACTTTCATGTGAAATATGATTAAATTGGACTTGCCCTCTTGAATATACCGCTGTATAGGCAGGAGAGATACGTTGGACCTCTTAAAACTGTCTGTATAAAGAGAAGATTCTAGCCATTATTTGAACTTTTTCTGCGACTAATTCTCTGACGAGCACATTTGACGTACATTGTTTTTTGTATGCTGAGAGTGAAATATTACAAGATTTGACTTTTAAAGCCGCGGGTAAGCTGGGCCGAAAATTTCATAGGGTGATTTCGTATCCAACATGTGTGCAGGAGTTTATGTGCCGATTGGTATCTTTTATTAACTTTTCAATTTATTTATGGTTTAACATTTCCTAAGAAATACAAGCAAATAAATCTTAATGGATTGTACTTGTTCGCTAACAATTGAAGCAGGTGTGCAGATTAAAGTTTTCAAGTAGAAAAAAAAGGGAAAGATATTTGATTCTTTATTTTTATTGTTGTTATCAACAAAATTTTCTAAACACGTTTATTTTTAAAAGAAGAGAATTAAACTCTTTTATAAACCAGACATCAAACTGAGAATTTCCAAATTTGTTAAAGAGGGCATTGGAAGTTTTTGAAAAGTAATGCAAAAAAACTTTGCTTCTATATGTTCACATCTTATATTACTTGTGGTACAAGGATACATTAAGTTTGTGCGAATGTACGCACCATGCAAAAGGACTTGAGATCGTACCAATTGAGAAAGTGATTCTGATCCGATTTAACCTTTCCTGACCATCTGTCCATGTTCTTTCCTTGCGCATAACTCAGGAACCGAGATTGAATCGGTATAATAAAAGATTGAAGTGAAGATAACCATCTTTTAGCAAAGACAAGATTGGTTATCAAAATGATCAAAACGTGTAACAACTTATTTAGAGGAGTCGTAATATTAATAAGTGTTTTAAACGAAAGTTATTTAAGGATGGTGCCGGTCCATCTACAGCACTTTTACTTATTTGTAAATACATTTAATACTTATGATAGTTGATTCTTAAAATGAATGTAATATTTAAAAAAAAGTCCTTCAAATTGCATTGGAAAATATTTAAAATGTTTTTAAAAGGTTTTTATTAGAAATACTTTACAATCGACTTAACAGCTTAACTTTGTTATATATTTGTTAATTTCATTTTCTTTGTTCTACTTTGAGGTGCTTTGTGAAAATAAAGATTTTTTAAAAAAAACCTTTAAATTAAAAACAAAAAAGAGAAATTATTTCAAATGTTGCTCTACGTCCACTTAAAGACCATTTCTCCATTTGAGCTGTCATAAAAATGATATAATAAGGTTTCTGCGCTAGCATTTTCATTCAAGTGCGACAATAAGCCAAACATTTGCAAACTGTGTGAAAATTCTCGGGTGAATAAAGAATGAACAAAAACAAGTAAGAAAACCATAAACGGCTATGACCGAATCTTTTATATCCATCACCATATTAAAACAAACTAAAAGCAAAGGAGGAGCTACCTTTCGACAGTCTATAGCATTGGGTGAACGTGGCGGATTGTTTCTATTTCTATAGACTAATAGTGGAAATTTATATCGTTTATTCTTTGTGGTTTATGAGTTTTTGTTGCATAGACGTGTGGGCGTTGCCACTTTTAAATTCGTTTGCATATATATCACTTTCGCAAATGGGATAAGGTTCACATACTATACATTTGGGCAGACGGACATGCTTAGCTGCATTCCAAATTTGACACTGGTCAAGAATATGTACACATTATGCGGTTTTTGAAGCTTGCTTCTAGGCGAGGTTTTCGCAAAAATATTAAGTTTTATTACACTGTAATATGGGATGGGTATGGAAAATTTTTTCAAATTTTGTACAGATATTTTCATGGTCGAGCTGCATAAAAGAACTTTCAACGTTTCGACCACACACACACACGCGCAAGCTTAAATCGATTTAAAATTTGACGCTGGTACATTTTATTGGGCATATGAAGCTCCATTCTGGGTGTTGTAAACTTTTTGTCAAAATAAACATGGCGCGCACTCTTCGTAGATGGGTATGAAAAAAAAAAAAAAAAAAATTAATTTTAGAAACTTTTTTTATGCTTTCAAGAAAAACCCATTCGTACAATATATAATTTGAGCAGAGTTATTGAAGTCACCGGCGGTTATACTACACGTATTACTGCTTAAAGTCCAATACTTGCGTGCTAGAAATAAAATGGAAAATCAAATATATATAATAGATACCAGCACGTATAATATTATAGAGCTTTGTTTTTATTAGGAAAAAAAAGGAAAAGAATGTAATAAAAAGGAATTGAAATGTTTTTTTTTACATATTTTTAAGTGCTTTTAAAATTTTCTTTGTCAAATACAGGCAGTCACCGACACAATGTTGGAGGAATTGAAATCATGTTTTATGGAAGCCTACGATGATAATCAAGATGGTAAAATAGATATTAGAGAGGTAAGTAAGAGTTACGTTTATTTTCTGACTTTAAAATCAAAAGACAAATTTGCTCTTTACCTTACCTGCGTAGTAATACATAGTACATTAAAAAGCTTCCGTTTCTATATATACAGAAAAATATATAGTGAGTTTTCAATTCAGGGAAATTATCTCATGTAGAAAATTGAATAGAAGCCTTGACAACTTCAACTTATTCGCAAATTTGCATAAACAACTATTATTGCAAAAGGATGCTTTAAGGCTTAAATTTTTTTTTTTTTTTTTTTTGTAATTGGCATAGCACTAAGCATACTTTTTATATATATAAAGTTTTGGTTAAACTGACTGCCTATTGTATTAAGATTAAAAAAAAGAAAATGGAAATCTTTAAATGATACTGCTTTCACATTTCATTACATCTTTTAATCTAAGAAGTTTTCGAAAAAAAAAAAATAAAAAAAAACCGAAACTGAAACTCTTAGTCATTATGACAAAATAATTCATATATTTTCATTTTTATGCTCTTTTGTTCTTCTTTCTATCTCTCTTTGTGTTTCTTTCGTTATTTTTTTAGCTAGCACAATTGTTGCCAATGGAGGAGAATTTCCTATTATTATTCCGTTTTGATAATCCTCTGGAATCCAGTGTAGAATTTATGAAGGTAATAAAAACCGAAATGAAAAGATGGCGTGTGTATTTATTTTGTCGAAACATTTGCAACACTGGCAGGGAAGCTTAATAGACACACATAAATTGTACATGTTCTTCTTCTTCTCAAATTCTAAACCGATTTAAGAATGCTCGCCTGTCTCCCCGGCTGTCCGACTGTCCGTCTCTCAGTTTAAGAATTGTGGAAAACACTCTTCCCAGCTATAAGTTTGATATAAAAATTGAGAGTTATTGCAAGTAGCTTAGTACTGACTCTGAGCCAAATTGGTTAAAGGACACGAAAAAGTGCAATATAATCTGAAGCCACCTGTATTTTCAAAAATAGCAGCTCCTATACAAAAAGAAAAAAATCGGCCGCGTCCACTTAATCTTATAGAGTATGAAAATTTAATTTTCTCCTTTTTTTAATCTTTCTTAAAATAACAGTGTTGAGTACAACAAATTCGGTCGCGGCCGAATATAGTTTTCTTAGTTGTTCCCTTTTTTTTTTTTGTTATAATAAACGGGGGTAATATTTTGATGACGAAATTTAAAATTTGTTTATGCAGAAAACTTTTCTAAAGCATATAAATCGTTTTGCAGGATATTATTTAAACTAATGATAGAGTTTTTTTTCTTCTCATATTGCAATTGTCACAGTAGATAAAGTGATATTTATTGATAACATTTGTTTTCACTTTTGTTTTCAGATTTGGCGAGAATATGATACTGATAATTCGGGCTATATAGAAGCTGATGAGCTTAAAAATTTTCTAAGAGACTTATTAAAGGAAGCTAAGAAAATAAACGATGTCTCTGAAGACAAATTAATTGAGTATACAGATACTATGGTATGTGTTAGTATAAAAATTATAATAAATATAAAAAGCATACTATAAATAAAATTATAATCGCTTTAGTGAAAAAATCGCACATATTTATTATTATTAACTCAAGCACAAGGGTAAAAAGTAGATATACTTTTTATACCCTCTGCCACTTGTGATGCAAGGATAAGTTTTTGCAAGTGTATATAACATTCATAGCATACGAAATTAAGAACATAAGAACTTAACGAACATAAGAAATTAAGATAGCCCCATTGTTTATTATATCTGCCTAAGCTAATCTGTCTATGTGTCCCCCTAATGTTTTTGCGTATATTTGCATTCAAAGTACAGATCGTAATTTTTAACATATTTCGGTGAAATCTGGTATATCGACCTGTTGCAGTTCAAGAACGAACGCTATTGAAAATGGTTCGTATGGGACCACTTTTTTGATAACTTTTTATTCTCTTTTGTGATCACTTCCCACATAACGCCTTATTTGGAAATGTCGTTTTGAGAAAAATGTTGTGGAATATTTAAAGGACCCTTGGCTTCTCGCAACTATTATATTTTTATTTATTTTAATGTCCTTCCCTACCCCTCTATTTGTGGTACACGGCTGTATTAAGTCTGTGCGAAGGTATAAAACATCCAGGAGGACATGGTATAGAGCAACCTTTTATTATTCCGATCGGTTCGGAATCATTTTGTAAATCAATTTAAACTTGTCTGTGTGTCTCCCCGTCTTGTTTTCTTAGAATGCCATTGAAAATATTTCCGATCGGAGCACTTTTTCGACCCATACAACGCAATGTTTTCCTTCTTTTTTTTTTATCTATAATTTATGGTGTTAGTAAATCTACAGTAATTGCTTGCGCAGAGTTTTCATAAGAACTAATTTAATGTTTCAGTTGTACGGTGCATTTCAACCCGCTCGCTATCACGGTGTCCTTGCAAAATTACTAATACGGCTTAAGATATTTTCAACTGATACAAACATGTCATATATGTGTGAAGTCACTTGTATGTGACGGTTGCTAGAAAATGAGTTATATTAATGAAGAACTAAACTTTCAAGCAGAGTAAAGCTTAATTTACCTGAAGTGTAATCCTTTTGGGAATGCAGCAATGGCAGATTTTATGTCAAATTGATGAGGCACCTCCTGGAGCATCGACAGCTAATCTTAACTTTTGCATTTCTATATTTGATTTCTAAACGCTTCCATTAAAATAGAAGTTTAAATACCGGCACCTTGTTCGAGCTGGAGCAATGCGAAATACGTCAGTGCTCCCAAACATTTAGTTTAGACTCTAAAGACCTCGTTTTAAATAAAAACAAGAACACTTTAGCGCCAGATGATTTATGACCAAATAATTTTTATAGATCTCTTTTTAGCTTTTATATATACAATTTTTAATATTTGTTTTTTTTTTTTTTTGCTTGTAGAAAAGACATGGATTAGGCCTGTACGTTTCACTTTTGACCCATAATCCAGTAACGTAATTGATGATTTTTCTTAGATTTTTTGATTTTTTTGATTTCAGTGTATTCTTCATTTTACAAATTTCTTTTTATTCTGCTGGGATATTTTTGTTCTTTTTGTTCAATTGAGTAACATGCTGAGCTTGGTTGTGAACACACCAACGACGGCATGAAGACTTACAGTTTTTAATAGTAATGAAATGTACTGTTATTTCTATCGAAATCTATTGTTTACATTCTAAAAATATCATAATAATTTTGACACACTTATGTGAAGTGTCGCATCGCATTATATTTTTATTTACAAATGAAAGCAATACCTTTGTTATTGCAAATGCATCGATGGAGGAATGATTTCAGTTTTATTTACAATTATTTATTTTGTTAAGAGATGGTTGCATATTTTTTGAGTTTTGAGTTTATGCTCAGCAGTACACTACAGTGAAATATTTCTATCGCATTGCTTTATAAAGAAAACCCTTTTTTTACAAGTGAAACCTTGCCAAGCGAGAATTATCCAAATTTTGGTTTTTCAAAATGTCGATTAGACGGAATGTGAAGCTTCCTGGATAAAATAGTAGAGTTTTATTTTAAATTATTTTCCAGGTTTTTTCGGTTGTTCAGCTCTAATCTTACCAAAGCGCATTTGAACTAAATTTTTTGACTATTTCATATTGGATTGGATTGGATCAAATATATGTCTTGTATATTATATTTTATATTTATACATAACTTGTAAAAACATCAACAGTCAAAGCTGTTTTTGTTACTTTTTTTATTTTTATTTGCGTGTTTGTCTTGTGTCTTTGTTTTGTTTGCGCGATTGGTTTTATGCGATTTATTTTGTTTGTGCGATTGGTTTTATGTGACTTATTTTGGGTATGGGATTTGTTTTGTGACATTTTTTTTGTATTCTGGGTAAATATATGTACAGAAAAAAAGGGATAGGAAAAATAGGCGCGTTTTCTAATTTTTATGTAATTTAAAAAAAAAAATATCTTCACGCTCAAAACGAAAAATTAAACTTTACATGTCTAATTTAATCATTTATTTTGCGTAGAAAGCGTTTTCTCGATGTTTCGGATTTCAAAAAACTAAAAAAAAAGTTATTTTACAAAAGAGAAGAAGGAAGAAAAAATGTAAGAACTTATGGACAAAAACTTTCATTTAAAAATTTATTTAATTTTAAATAGAGTTATCAATAAAGCCGATAGTTTTAGGTGCTAGTGCTTTAAGAATTTAATCTTAGCGTTTATTTCTCTGGCTAAATTAATAACAATAGTAATAATCATAGATGGACAGGAAAGTTCTGTAATATTTTGAATAAAATATTTTAATTTTGAAGATATTCGATGTGTTCCTCAATAGTCGAATAATGGATGCCAGGTTCCTTTGCGATTGAAAGGTGATTAGAAGTGGGTTACTCACCAACACGGACCACAAAATGTCATCATATATCGCCCAAAAAGTCGATCTTCTTTGAGACTGAAATCTCCATATCATAGTTTACAATGAGAAATTGGATTCTCTATTAAAGTCGAATTACCCTTTTAAGCATTTTAATCAAGCATTTAATAGGATTTTTATTTCATTTATTTCGGAAATGATACGAAGCCTAAATGTGATAGTAGCAGGAGTAGAGTTACTAAGATTGAAAATGAACTTTTATTAAGAGCTGTTATAAATCTCAACTGTCATGTATGAGGTGTGTTTAAGAAAAGTCGACTTTCCAAGTTTTGTGGGCTACGTACATTCGTCTTTTTATTTTTTTTACGTTGAAGAAGTAAAGAAAATTGTTATGTTGATTCGTCGAACCATTACTAGTTGTTGACGGCGCCGGCATATCACTTGGCTCATGCCGTGCAATTTTTTCAGATGGTTTGGGCATGAAACGAGCGAAGTTTGTTCCGAAATTATTAATTAAATCGACTAAGAAAGGGCGTATCGATGCAGGGGCTCAAGGCTATATTAAAGAGTACATAGAAGCGTTTCGAGGATTGGAAAAAGTGCTGGCGCAAGTGTATTATGTCTAAAGGGGATTTCTTTGAATGTGACAAAGTAGATATTGCTGAATAAATAGAGGTCATTCTTTTTTTGTTTGGACACCCCTCGTACAATTAAATAGCAGGTGCGAACGCTTTTTAAAACTGTGATATAATCAAATATTCGATTCCCATGCGTTTGGAATTCAGAAATAATAGCAACGTGACGACACAACCTCAAAGAATGACGAAAGGAAGCGGTACGAACTAAAGCCAGGTCTTTTTTGTGATTTTTGAGTAAAACTCGTTAACGTTCTCTTTAAAGGCATTCATTCATTCAAAGTTAGCTCTCTTTGAAAAGTTAAGTAATTTGCGACCAATTTTAGGCATAGGCGATTAGTTTAATCTCTTGAGGGTAAGCAATATAAAGAGGCAGACCGGATTAGGTCAAATTTAAAAATCTCGTGCTAATTAAAAAGAGGAAATTAAGAATTAGATAAAATAAATATTAATAATTTAATGTGAAAAATTAACAAAACAAATGAATTTGTTCATGGTATTTATAGCAATTAATTTCGGTTGTATTAAATCGTGTCTAATGTTTCCTGTGGATCGTTCATGTGCGGAAGCATTTGCTAATGAATGCAATTTTTTTTCCATGTTCATTGCCAAATTTTATTAAGTTTGCCATCATTATATAAGTTGCCATCATAGCTATGCACTGGAGAAATATAACACGCTATAATTGTTGGGCATCGACCGTCCTGTTTCGTATTCAACACTTTTGAGTGCGATATTAAAGCCATTGTCTTTTCCTTTGGCTAACCTTATAAATATGCGTTATAAAATTCGTTTATTTAAGTCTTGCATTCTGTTCTACACCTCTACAATAAATCATCCTTTGTTCTTCCGCATATAAGTTCTACCTTCTTCTTTCTCTCCCATATAACTTAACAAGCTGAAAGCAAACTTTTATCGATCATTTGAGCGATGTCGGTGCTACAACGATGCAATGTCTTTGCTTAAACTCTCCGAAACACGGAATTATTCTTTTGTGAAGGAAGGGAACGTTGTAGAGGCTTTTCACAAACTTTCGTGCAACTTGTTATCCTGATCTTCATAGCTATTCATTCTTAGGCTTTTCCATATTAAAGAAAACCTGTGCTGACTGTTCTAAGCAAAGATTGCATTATTTCTACTGTCTTAGCTTTACTTCGATATACTTCAATTTCAATTACTTTAACACAATAGAGCTTTACATGTCTTAATCCCTTAATTATACATAACACAGCATAATGTGTAATTGCTCCAACTAAAACTAGTACTTGCTAAGCCCAAATGTACTTTTGTCTGCTTGTAAAGTTGACTGAAATTAGGTCAGTTTTTCATTCTTAAAACATGTCAGCAAACACTTAATCTATATTTCGCTTAGACTTCTCAAAATTCACCATTAAATTACTGTGCACTAAACATTTCAACTATATTTCCAAATTCGAATATTTTGGAAATTATTCACAAATTTCTTATCAAAAGCGTAAGTTTTTGTGCATTGGCATCATTTTACGTCCTTATAGTTCTCCTTATAGAAGGATGGCAAAAATATTCTAATCGTCGTATAAGCGTTATAGCATTTGCCTGCTAAAAAGACACAGGACACTTACGTACACGTATAAGATATACACAAATAAAAAGCCCAAATACGGAAAAGAAATATGTCATAAGAACTTTTAAATTATGTAATTGGAGAATTTCATCCATAGTTCACAACAGTGTCTGGCAGTATAGTCAAAAAAATATTGTCGTGAAAAATTTCCTGTTATCTCTTGTAAATTTCTATTTTTCTTTAATATGACCAAGCATTTAGAAGATGTTCCGCTATGAGTTCAAGAGGATGATGGCCCGAAAGCAATAGGGGAAAAAAAAGACATACGGAGTGGTCGCAGCCTAGTCGATAATGTCCCCTATCAGTAGACCTTTACCGACTGAGTAGTTACGACCACGCATGGTGTGGCGTATAGAGATTTACAGCCGCGGACATCGACTTCATGATCGCGATTTTTATTCACTCGACTACCCGGTATTCCTCTGTGTGTAAAATGTGCGCAAAAATTGCTCATAAAAGTAGCATAAAAATTATAGACGCTATTTTTCAAACAACACTCACTTCTTCAGCTTTTTATTCCTTACACACCACTTGAGGTACAGGGTATATTAAGTTAGCGCCGATGTACGCAACACGTGGAAAGGCTTAAGATAGACCCGCCTTTTATGGTACCACAAAAGAGAAGCTTTTCTATGGAGAATAAGTCTATCTTTCAATATCCGGATTTTCTTGAAAATTATGGCTCTGCATGAAAATGATGTGTACATTTTGATGTATTATTACCAAAACTAGTGAATAACTATACTAGGTGAAATGGTGTAGAATATGTAATGGTCGGCATTGCCCGACTGTGATGTTCCAACTTGTTTTGTTTTTTACATGATTTAGCAGATTTGTTAAAAGGTAGAGGAAAAAGGAAAATCATTAATAATGTGGCACAGGAAAGTAAAAAATCTTAAAATTTCTGCATTATTAAAGCAACCCAACGCAGGTAAAAAGATTACAGGCGGTTATGGCGGACCATTAAATACTCTACCCCACCCTGCAGTTATTCATATTGTGGAAATAAGACCTAATATGAGGAGTGCTGGAATGAGTGACCTGTAGCTTTAACACAAGAAAAGAAGACAAGCAGGCGGAGAGACAAGCTAATATTGATTTAGAAAATGATTCTATCTCTAGATGTTGTTTAAATACGCAAAAACGGAACATACCCCTGTACCATAATTGGTGCAGGGCATAAAAATGGTTTACAATAAGATTAAATTAGCACTTGATAAATGATTTAAACAAAAATAAAACATGTAAAACGTGTTCGAGTGCACTCGGAAAACCACTAAATTACGTGGGGGTGCTACAGTTATTCGAAATGTTTTATTTACTTTTTTTGCACAAAAAAAATTATGGAGGTGCATAACGGTAGGGCTTAATATTGAAAAATTTCACGTTTTCTCGGCACATGTGCCAGATTCGAAGCTTTTAACTAGTATCATACTTCATCTCAATTTTTCGCAGGTGGAATATTTCATGCAATTTCTGTGCCCAGAAGAATTTTCTTTCCTATGGGATTCTTTTCACTGTACAAACTTTCTTGCTTAACTTAATGAGCTGTTTATTATTGTCTCATATAATGTAAGCAACGTTTCGCGTTAACTCACTGATAGTTAAGCCACCGACAAATATGCTCCACTTCGTTAGATAGACGACGAACTGAAATTTGTTTATATAATGGGTACGTGCATGAACATGACTTAGATAGAGTATGCTCAGAATTCAGCTTCATGATGACAAATGTCAATTTATTTTGCTTTATTCTTATTCTTTTCTATTTATTTATTATTAACCCATTCCACTAAAGAATCTAAACATTGGAAAAAATATGCGACACGTAATAAAATATATTCTGAACGAATAATCAAAAAAATTTTTTCAGGATAACTTAACATTCCTTAAATAACAATGAAATAAATCAGCGCGCATTATGTAAGCCAGTAAATGAATCCTTTGATTTGATAAAAATTAAAGGGAACAAATTTGAATATTTTTTTGGTTTTTTTTACTAATACCACTTTAACCTTGTTTTACTATTATAACAAAAACTTTTCGTTTAGCAAAGAAGCGAAAAAAAACACTGTTATTATGTTTTACGATTATCACTAAGAAAAGTTCACAAAACTATGCAACGGTCAGTTTCAATTAGTTAGCCTGAATGCAAATGTTTCACAGTAACTTTTTCTTCCTTACTTCTTTTGGAATTATATTTAGCAAGGAATATATCATACTTTTCATCTTAATTTGAATATAAATATAAAGGCTGTAAAAAGATAATAAATGAATAATGCGTAATTAAAGACACATGTATATCTATAAAATTTAATAAATTATATTCATATAATTATTTATAAACAAAATAAACACAAAACTATTTTTATAACAAAACTAATATTATAAAAGATTTTAAAAAATAATTAAAGCGAAATTAAAATATTTTTTGCATTTCAAGCTGCAAGTTTTTGATGCAAACAAAGATGGCCGTCTCCAACTTTCCGAAATGGCGAAGTAAGTGTCTTATTCTTATAATTTTTAAACCATCGGAAATGTTTCATAATTCATTAGAATTTTCACATTTACACATAGTAATATCAACTTAAAGCGATTATTCGATCATTTCCTAGTAAAACCTTAAAAGCGGATAAGTAATTGATTAGTAAAGAGAAAATTGCGAGTTTTGAAATATACGATAGAAACCTGACATGCAACTGTTTTATTTAAAGTAAAAGTCTGTTTCCTAAAACATATATCACGAAATAGTCTGGCAGTCTGCTACTTATATAAGAAAAGCTTTCAAAAGCAAAGCCTTGAGATGTACAAATGAAAAGTAATTATAAAAGACACTTCTCTTACTTTCGCATTCTTACTTAAGCAGGTGCAGAAAATTTCTGCATTAAAAAGCCGCACCAACGACAGGACTTAAGCAGTTATTTAACTGTTTCCTAAGTTTCCATCGAAATCCGAGCCTAACCTTAACGCTCTTGAAGAAGTACTTTGTGTACCTTAATAATAGCGTCTTTCTTTCGTTTCTTTACTCATATTTTGTAGTTTTTGATACTTTTTGGAGCCTTAAACCATTAATGTGTATTTTATCTTCTATAATACGATTACGATTAGCAGTTATAGAAACGAGTCAAAACTGATTCTTTTCTTTTTTTTTTCTTTTTTAAAAAAGAAAAATGCTTATTTGAGGAGATTTCTAAAAAGCGTGTTATTCAAGGCATTGCCCATCGCTAGCCAGAAATTTTTTTCTTCTCTTTCCTGCTGAAAAGACAATTACTCGCGTGTGTCTGTCTATGTTAGCACACGACTTTCACGTATCCTGATAAAAACAGACACGAGCGTCAGGTAGATAATAAGTCGTTGATTGCGACAAATGTTAATTAGAAGGCGTAATGGAAGGAGTAATGATTATAAACGTTTGGCTTTCTCATTGTATTTTTCTATCACTCTGAACTAATCTCATGCTTAAAGTGGTTTGTTTTATGCTCACGACTGAATGATTTTCTTGAAACATCCGTTACATTTAGAAGGACGCTTTAGAGATCCAGTAAGGTCTATATTGGCCAGTGGCAAATTCGAAATCCACCTAAGCTCGCTCGTTTACTCGCCTGTCGATGTACCTCTTCGTCTTTCTGCGTGATATGTATAGCAAACCCGTTCCTGACCGTAAAAATGAACGTATCGGCTTCAAGAAACATTGCAAGTTCTTGGAAGTGGATTGGTATTAGAGGCGGCTCAAACCTTTTAAAGGTAGTGCATATAAAGCAACGTAATATGAGAACACCGCCGCTTTCTGGGCCTTTTGCTGATTACTCATATGTACGATAGATACCCGATGAAAACTCCGTTTTTTTCTACTAAAATAAAAAAATATCAATCACGCGCACTTAACGTTATGGAGTCCGTAAATTCGATTTTTTCGTTTTTTTTTTTTCATCTTTATAGCCAACATCACTTACGTATGTATGCAACACCTAGAAGTACTTGAGCTGGATCCATTTTTTATTATCCTTTGAGAATCACTTTCTGAAACAATCTAAGCTTCTCTGTTAGTCTTTCATTTTTTTCTCGTATTACGTTCGGCAATTCTTAAGACATTTTTCGGAAATTTATTACACTGACATGTTTTGATCCAAGCCCGACCGCTATTGAAAATGGCCTGGATGCGAAATCTTCTTCCCATACAACGATTCTTTAAAATAAATCGTTAAGACTAACTGTGTTAAGCGAAATGGTGAAGTTTACTTCAGAGCGGGCCGTGGCCCACTATAACGCTTTTACTAGTTTTTTACACTATATAAAAAATGTTTTAATGACTATTGGAAAGGGTATAAGATAAGAATAGATTCATTAAAGTTTAGAATTTTTTACCATTTCCTTCATTGTTTTCCTTTCTGTAATCTCTTTAATTTTTATAATGTTTTCTCTTCACAGATTGCTTCCCGTAAAAGAAAATTTCCTTTGTCGTCAAGTATTTAAGGCAAGTATTAGCATGTACAAGAATATCAACGCTATAATCGAAAATCTTCACGTTATACGTGCATTTTCGTAACCTAGTAAAAAAAAAAAACTAAACGTTTTAGTGGTCAAAAATAAAGCAATAAAAATTACATTTATTTTGCATAATCTCGTAACGTTTTCTTTATTGAGCACCAATTAATCTAAAGATACATCATTTTTTCATAAGGCTCCTAGTTTGGTTTTAAATTTCTTTAAAACAACGTAATTTTTGTTTATTATATTTGTGTGCAAATTGTTTCGCGCATAATTAAGTCGAATCAGGATGTGATACGAAAAGCTTATGCGAAGTGAAAACGTATCTTCAGGCGCACGACATAAAAAAAGGTCTTAATTATAAAAAAGATTTTTATTTTTGATTGTCTACGACCTCTTTACAATGGTTTAGTGTGGTTTCTTATATCCATCAAACAAGGGAGAGAGGTCCACAAAGTATATATGTATTTGTTTCGTTCATATATCTGCCTCATGTTTTTCTGGCTGTCAAGCGACAAGAAAATTATCTACATAGCAGATAGCACTCTAAAACAGGGCACCAAAGCTTTCTTATTAATTTCGTGAATCATTAGGACAATGTTAGCAGGTAAGAGCACGCATCAGAACTTCTAGTGCAGTCAGATTCCGGACCAAGTTGGTTGAACCAATGAGTCTATATTTTGATTAATTTTCTATTTCAAAATTTTAGGTAATTGAGTTATAACTAAAAATATGCTATTAACCTAATCTAAATAAGAAAACATTTATATGATGGACTAATGAAATTTGGGGGGAAAAAGCGCCCTCTTCTATTATCCTAGAAAATCGGCAACCCGTTATTGGACATTCTCCGATTGAGACGGTTGTTAAGTTCCATTCTGTGGGATGTCGTCGATTGTAAGTAAAGGCAATAGCTACATAGGCCACATAGGTAGCAAAATAATAGCTGGAAAGGGAAGGAAGGAATATGACTTAGTAGAAAGAACGCTTGCGTGTTTTCAAATGTTCTCCTGGATGTGATTAAGATGTCAGACGGACACATTGAAGGAAAAATTCCGGGAGGAGTCACTGAATTTCAAGGAAAGCACCAGGCAGAGAAGAAAGCCGAAAGCGCTAGTGATTTCTCGGGAATGCCAGCATACACTCGTCTTCATCCGTCGCATGTCGTTTTGCATATTGCTTTATGTAATAATGACCTTGCGAAATTTCTTTTTTAATTCCCTGTTTCGTCTTCAAGGCTCAATTTTGAAGTTGCTGTATATATCGAGGCAGTAGAAATCTGGTGTTACTGTAATTGAGAGAAGGAAAAGTACCAAGTTCGTCTGCTCAATAGCACGGGCTAAGTCGCGAAAATAAATTTTCTTGTAACAAATAGTGGCTAGTCTCAGAACAACCATATTGATTGCCTACGACTTTAACGTTTCACATTTACAAATAATCCGTGAACCAGATCGGTTAGTCATATGCCAACTGTTCGACTTTACAGGCAATAATTGAAAGCAAAATCAATCTTTATCTCTGTCTCTCTCTCTTTCTATCTGTCTGATGATAAGTAAAAAACTTGAAATTTCGGTAATACCTCTTGAGTTCTTAAGGTATTTAGGAGTCACAGCGAATTTTTGTGCATTTTTTTGCAAAATTGACTTTAAAGCGTGTACAGTTTTCTCCTTCTCCGTTTTTTTTTTTCTAATTTCTATATCTTGTTATTTACTTAATTTAAGCTTAATTTCTCAAGCAATCACAATAAATATCAAATTGGCCTTTAAATTATACTGAGTTACTAGATTTAAATTTAAGCTTAATTTAGTTTCAATGGATTTTTTCCATGAACGAACGGCAAAAAAGTGAAGGAAAATAAAATTGTGCCAAAAAGAAAAATTTTAATAAATAGTAATATTTGTATTTGTTTCTTTATTTTTTTTTAATTTTTCACAGAAATTGAATGCTTTTTTACATCATTTGTTCAAAACTAGTGATCATTTATTTGTTTATATTTTTACAGGAAGGTTTCCTTGTGTTAATACAATAACATGTTCTATGTCAATAAAAGCATAAATGTTTATATACATTATACATATATGCTTTTATGTTGTTTACCTACCGCTTAACCTTATATTTCAATGCTTATACATCTCACTCTACGTTTGAATGTGTAAGCACGTGTTTGCACATTAAGTCTTTGCTATTTATATAGTTGTTGTGTGGTTGCAGTTTGTGATGTATGCGAATATATGTGAATGGCGATGACGTTGTGAAAGCAATTATTTATTAAAATATATTCCAAAGATGTCGTCGTTAGAAAAGGAGCAAAAGCAAAGTTCAAGGATTTACTGTTTTTAACATTCAAAAGCAAAATAAACAAGAAAAAAGATAATATGTCTAGTTACATACACATGTGCGGATATTTTCCATTGTTTATTCAAGGTCTTATACTCATGCGTAGGAGTTAGCTTTTCTACGTATTCATGCCCTTCACCAAAGGATAAAGACTTAGTATTATGGCCGTTCCGTTTGTAGAACATAAAAATACTAATCATAAATCTCGCTCATAGTGTATTTATATTCTTGAATGGCATGAGAATCAGGTTAACTGTGTTCATCTAAGCGCTGTCTAATAAAGATCTAAAAAATGAAACCTCATTCATGCATTCTCACTAGAAACTCGAAGATAAAAGTTGATAACCTGAATATGAAGACAAACCTAATAATGGAAAAGGCAATACCATTGTGAGAAAGCACTATAGTGCGACGCGATTCGTCGACAAAGTTGCCCGATCCAAATCCATCTTCAATAGCGTTCATACTCGAATCAAAATACGTCAGACTACAAAGTCTCACGCAAATATCTTAAAAACTGCTGCCCTTAGGTTGAACGCAGGAATACCAGGCAGACAGCAGAATAAACATACTTAATTCGGTCCAAAACACACCATTGTACGAAATTTCATCATATCTCATAAATTGCGAACGAATCTCATAAGATGTTGAACACAAGCATACAAGGCGGACGGAAGGATGGACAGATGTCCATAATGTAGGATATAAAAAAAGTGATTCAAATATTTTGCACAAAAATTTACAATACGATCGGGAATCTGGCATAATAAGTTAGATAGGTAGTAGATCCATGCAAACATTTTGCGCATAGAGCAAGCAGTAGGTGTTTCAAATTCGAATAGATATATTTTACTCGTTAGATATAAAATACTTTTAAAGCAACTTATAACCATGTAGGCTGCTGAGGGAGGCCATTAAGTGTCCTATACCTAGCACCATTCTTCACCTTTCCGCGAGCGAAGGTTTGCTTTTTATGAGAATCGTTATATGGGAGGGGGTCCAATTCATGAGCGGACGTAGTTCAAATTTAACAAAGTTAATTTTTTCAAAGAAATTATAAATATTCGTTGAATATTAAAAATGATACTTTTTCCCCATTTAAACGACTAAGCTAAGAAAGCTTTTATATGAAAAGGGAATTGAAAAGTATACTTACATTATCCAAATTTGGTGCAGTTAGTTTTTATGTTCAATTATTATTATAGACTAATTTTCATTAGGCCAGTTTTAGAATCCTACAATTTGCCTTTTTGCCTTAAAGAGTTATTTTCGGTGAGAGCTCTTGCATGCGAACAGGTAGTAGTAGTAATACCATCTGATTCAAAATTACCACAATTAATCAGTATATCCAAGCACTATTTTCAAACCATTTGGGGAGGAAATAACTCAAACTTGTTTTACATAATGATATTTTCAACGAAGCTTTATATTGGAAAAAGTTATGAAAATGCTCCGATCCGTCTCGAGTCAGAAAATGATTCTGAGTCCATTAATATAATGACATTTGAGTGCATCCCAAGTCCTTATGAGAGTATTACACACATCGACCAAAGCTTAATGTGCACTTACCACGAATAGCGTAGGATGCAAAAAAAAGAACGAGACAATAAAATAATTATTTCCTCTCATTTGCGCTTTTTGCTTTCACGTATATAAAAAAAAGCTGGTGTGTCTTTAAAGGCGTACGTGGTTAGTTTCTATATTTTTTCCCCACGAGTTGCATGCATTTGTTCAGTGACCCATTTCTGTACTCATGTGGACTAACCAAGGCTAAGTCTGCGTTGAAACTTTCGAAGGATGTGTTATAAAATATAATTTAAACATTTGTGTCAACCTCGAAAATGTTTGGGGACTGCGTGTGTTCTTACTTTGTTTCGAATTCTCAAGTGCACAAATTTTGCTTGCAGTGAGTGGTTGATGAATGATTGCTATAAATTTTAAATAATACTGGACGTCTAGCGCTCGTTTTCGAACTTGATTTGCATCGCTCAATCAAGAGCATTTGATCGGTAAATTGCAGCTTTCAAATTCAGTTTCTTTGCAGAAGTAGTTTCATTCTACCGCGCTAAGTGCCTTTTTGATATGACCTTAAGATCTTCCAGCGATGCGGTCTTTATCTCTTTCTTCCTCCTTTCATGGGTCTTTCCGATTTTCGGAACAGAAAAATTCGCTAGGGACCAAATCCGGTCTGTACCGTGCCTGAGGCATGATTATCCTTCCTTTGTTACATGTTATTTCTAATATTTTATAATCAGTTAACTGTCATTTACGAGTTTATTCGACACGTGTATAAAGTAGCGACCATTCGCTAATTAAATTGAAATATTTTAATGAAAAATAAAGTAAATTCGTTAATTTCAAGACGTTTGGAATATTTGGAGAGAAGACGAAGTAAAACGAAAAAATCAAAATACAAAAACAATTAACTTGAACAAGTAAGAAAATTATAGGCCCCTCACCGTGATCCGAAAAAAGAGAGAAAAGAACTACATTTTCATTATTTATAATATTGCGTGCTCCTGTTTTTTTCTAGTTTCATGGTAGAAGTAAAAATTTATGTAGGGTATGTATTGTCCTTTGTGAGTAACAAATAAAAAACATGGAAAGCAAAAGTGTTCACAGTTTTTGTGATACAGATGTGTGGGCGTATTGTAGGCGTATCCTTTAAAAAGATTAGGTTTTTTTCAAATTCTCACGCAAGTTCTTAGGCGATACTTTTATTTTTGCGAAAGAAAGAATGTTAACCGCAGATTCTACACGATTGCGCAAACGGACAAAAGAGTAGATGAACGGACGCACATGCTTAGGTGCATTCCGAGTTTGAAACTGGTAAAGAATTTATGTAGTGCATTGGGTTTTTGACGATTGCCTCTATCTGTTATAAAGGTTTTGAAAAAAAATATTTCGATTTTTTCCATTTTTTTAAAAATATTACAACATCACTCGTACAATACACGTTCAAATTTTTGTAGATTTGTAATGCTGTAATTTATGAGGGGTGAGCAAAAAAGCAATTTATTTATAACAGAGGTTTATTCCTTTTACGTAGCACTGTAGGCGTGTCCTTCGACTGTTTTGGCCCATTTTCAACGCCAACCTGCGTGCAAGAACTTATATTTTATTCGATTCTTCATTATTATTTCGATTCTGCCTATCCGTCCATTCTTTTTCGTCTATCTCCACGCTTATATTTTTTGCCCACTTTTAAATATATTTTGTTGTGAAATATTCGCTCTATGTTTCCGCTTTTCACCGATTTAATCTATCTCACTCTATCACTCCACTAAATAATGATTTAAAAAAAAATATTATAGATTTTTAAAATTTTAAAAAATTTAATTTTTATTATTACATACCATAGCAAAAAACTGAACAGTTTTCCAAATGAATGGAATTTTTTGCGTCTATCATCATCATTTCACATAAGTTTGTTTATTTATTTATTTATTTGTTTAAAGCGGTGACGAATTTATTTGAAGAAGAGCGCGAAACTTTAAATCAAATTTGTTCAAGTCTAGTTTTTGGCACGATTTTATCGAATGCACATAAGTCAATCAATTAAATCCCTGTGTGAATGATATCCCAGCTCAGCACTATTAAAAACGTTTACTTCTACATCTTAGCGAAACGAAATGAAACTTTCTTTGGTTTGCTCTCTTATGTTTGCCATATAAGTTTTTCATTTTATTAAGTTTTTTTTCCAGCATTTAATCTTAATCGAACACCTCTAACGTGAAACTATTCATATATATTATATTTGTTTCTTTCTCTTTTCCTTCCTAAAACCGCAATATTTTTTTCGTGTATTTTCCGTGTAACTTCCCATACTCTTTCACTCTTTCTCACAACAATCATTGTCTCGCCAATTAAAAAACAAATTTTTTATTTTTAATTAAATTTAAAACTATTTTGTTTCCATGAAAACTTTAAAGTAAAAGATTTATAGCATCGCAATCACCAGCAAAATAATAAAACAATTTTAATAAATTGAATAAACTGCAAACAATCACGTGAAATGAAAACTAGAGAAAAACCAAAATTCATTAAATAGTTCAAAAAAAAGTGGAAAATTTATGGTCACACTCTAGAAAAAACCTTCAAGAGATGCGTTTCGAGATGTTGGTCATTTTTATTCTATCAAGAGTTAACTAACTCATGTTGCTTTCACTAGTAAAAGGACCCTTAAGTAATCAAATATTTTGAAATCTAAAACAAACTAAATTAAAGTTTTTGTTTCTTAATCCGCCTGAATCCGACGGCGAGGAATCTCGACTAGCAACTCTCAATGATCGTGAGTTCGAGTCTCAAGTGCGGTAGAGTTTTTAATAAAAGCCGATAGCCTTAGATGCTAGTGCTTTAAGAGTTTAGTCTTAGAATTTATTTCTCTGGCGAAATTGATGATAATAACAATAATAATATTTCTTAATTTACTATATTATTATTCATCATTATGAAGTAACCATCCTTCCTAAAAGTTCTCAATCCACTCTCAATACGATTCAAGGTGTTTCCTGGGTAAGATAGGTCTAGAGGTTGACATTGTAGGGTGACTTCCAGAAAGCGATTGTTTAGAAAGCTCTGTGTTATCATAAAGTATCCACTTTTCATTTTTCTTATCTCTGTATCTTTTCAGGTTGGTTTAGGTGTATTTGTATGTTTGACCATGTGGACACAGGGCTTCTCTTGTATACTTGTATTTTCGATCAGCTTTCAGTATAGATTTTAGTTTGCCATTATCAAATTAAATTGGTCACCCACTTCGAGGCTTGTTAGAGACCTCTTAATCATCTGCAGCAAAATTTCTGCTCCACCGTTGACACTTGCTGATCTACAATATATTTCCATAAATATCGCATATATTAGTTGCCAATATAATAAAATAACGGCCGAAGGCCCCGGAACGCCGTTGTTTTATTACAGGATTGTAATAAGAAGTTACACCTTCTGGAACGTTTTCTGCATCTGTTTCTTCTTCAACAATCATCGGTACAGAGCGAAAGGAAGAACAAAGTCTTTCGAAATAATTGATTACTTATGGGTACTGTAATAAATCAACTTACAGAGCCAAACAAAACTATCCCTTTAGACAAAAATGCGTAAGTTAGGGTTTTTTATAGTTACTTACATGGAATAAGGGAAATCACGATTTTCCCGTCTTTCAAATGCTCACATTGCCAGTCCCATCAGTACAATTTATTAAAGCCACTCACCTTGTTGTTAATTATAGAAGTTTATGTTGGTCGACTTGCGTTTTAGCCAAAAAACCATGTGATAAGCTTTCGGAATTGCGAGTTTGAATTTTTCCTAAACGACTTTTATAAACCGAATCAAGAATGTGTAATAACATTACTTAATAAGATCATAGGATAGGCAGCCATTTTTCCGCTTCAACTTTTCGTACTTACCTTTTATGACCATTTCTCTAACAAGTTTTTTTTTTTTTTTATTTACTTCATTTTATTTTTACCTACTTATACATGAAATTCAACTAAATTTAGCAGTCGATTTAGCAACTACAACTTAAAGTAAATTTTATACTAATTGTTTTAAAACTAGTATAGAAAAAAATAAAGATATGAAAAAAGAAGAATAATAAAAACAAAAACAAAGAAACTAAAAATAATTATCCATGTATAAAAAAATAAAAGGGAGAAAAAAGAAAGAAGAAAAAAGGATAAAAGCATGTACACAGCTAGCACAGAACCACACCCGCAACAAGAACAGATCCAGGTTGCAAGTGAACCCCTAAGCCATCGCAAACATGCATAAACTTGGTAAGCGACACGTTAACAACACCATATACCTAAATTCATAAGATCATATAATTTCCGCAAAAAAAGTGAGATATTACGAAAGCAAGTCAGTTTAAGTACGACATAGGAAGATCACGCGTATTAAGCAAAGTTGCTTTAATAGACTTTAAAGAGTCTGATAATGAGAATAAGTGATACACAGCATTTAAGTTCCTGCAAACAACTCTGAGCGGGTTAAACAGCTCGTAATTGTATTTACATTGGCGAAGCTTAATCAAGATAAAGTGCCTGGGGAAACGGTTAGGGACATTGAAGCTTAACTCACCATATAATACGGGGGAGTCTATAGTACCATTTATTACTTTGATTAAAAAGGAAACGCCAAGAACAAATCTACGTTTCTCAAGAGACGGTAAGGACAACAGAAGCAACCTATTTTCATAGGGGTGAAGAGAGGTAATCGGATCCCAACCCAAATTCCTAAGGGCAAACAGCAAGAATTGCTTCTGAACAGATTCACTTGAATCTACATAGCACCTATATGAAGGAGATCACACAACGGAGGCATATTCGAGTATAGGTCTAACCAAACACATGTACAGCCTTTTTGAAATGTAAGGATCATCAAGCTCCTTGGCCCACCTTTTTATGAAACCAAGCGCGGATCTAGCTTTGCTTAACGAGAGCGAGAGAGAGTAACCAAATAGAACGCCTAAATCTGTAATCGAATCGACGTCCTCCAACTTATGCGGATCTATGAAATACTGAGTAATGAATGACTTTCTTCTTGAAAAAGAAAGCTTCTTACATTTATTCAGATTTCAAAGAGCACCATGCAACCAAATTATTCAGGTCACCTTGAAGCTGATGTGATTGCGATTCAACAGGGAAGGAAGAAAACAGTTTTACATCATCAGCGTACATTAAGATCTGGCTGCAATTAATCACCGATGGAAGATCGTTAATGTGTAGACTAAATAAAATGGGACCAAAGTGGCTTCCTTGAGAGACATAACGGGGAATTCATCCGAGGTGATGAAGTTAAACAAAACGCTGAATGACCTATTATGCAGATAGGAGTTTATCCATTTCACTAAATGGGAAGACAAGCCAGAGGCTTGGAGTTTAAAGATAAGCAATTTATGGTTAACCCAATCGAACGCTTTGCTAAAATCAGTGTATATGACATCAGTGCTAGAGCCACTAGAAAAAGCCTTGAAAACATGACAAGTAAAATCTAACAAACTGGTGAGCGTAGATCGCTCTTTTCGAAAGCCATGTTGGAGTGGAGAAATATACGATTTGATGGCAAAGACCAAATGCTGAGTCACGATTCGCTCGAACAGCTTAGGCAAGACACTCAACTTGGCTATGCCTCTATAGTTCTCAACAAGTTGTCTACGCTCACTTTTGGGAATAGAAATAAAGAAACTACTCTTCCAACACGGAGGGAAAACGTGTAACTTCAAAGACTGATTAAAAACCTTTCAGATAAAAACACATAGGTCGACAGCGCAAGATTTAAGTACACATGATGGAATTCCATCAGGTCCAGGCGAACAATTGTATTTTAGAAAACTCAACCCTTTAAAAACGTAATTTTCAGAAATAACCAAATTTGGAATTGAAGTCAAATTATTATAGTTATCGGATATAACATAAATATACATAAATAAGCCGAGGTTGCAAGATATTACAATAACTACAAAGCTTTTCTTGGTTAGTGTCGATAAGAAGGCATGCGAAATAAAAACTAAATCAGCGATAAAAGGTAATACAACCTATAAATTACAATTTCAAAAATTCTTTACACAAAGTTGCGAGTAAACATAAATAAACTTAACGTAAAGGAATAAGATATGCATCGGTCAATAAGCCCCAGCACCGAATAAGCAAACACACTTTTTCACATACTTTACTTTCACTTGCATAACGTAACTTTGTCCATCAACATGGTCTCGTTCAAAAATTATACTATCAGTGCGATGCTGCTGCTAATCCTTTTTTTTTAAATCGCCACTTTTTTATAAATCGATTTCCCAAGACTCTCGAAATATGTTTTAGCCATCACAATGACGTCATTAATCATTTTATCCAACACTTATTATCTGGAATATCTCCTTAAAATTTGAAGGATGATAGGGGCTAGATAAACAGGATACGGTGAACGCAATGTAACCATCAAATTGTAATAATTTTGGGCGTTATCTTAATGAAAGAGCGTTGCTTTCTACTCTATTTGAGGCCATTTGCTTGGTGATTTTTTTCTTGCAAGCCAAACAAAAGTTACATAATATTCGTTATTCATCATTCTCTTTCTTTTAAAATAATCGATAAGTAAAATTCCAAGTGCGCTCCATACATAAAACAAAGATAGTATATCTGTCCACCCATTGGTACATTTTTTATTACTTTGCACGACTCTCGTCGAGTTCTTTTACCTCAATAGGCTGTTGATTCGATTCAGGAGGATTAGTGTTGTGTGAACAATCCTGCGAATTCGTAGGCCTATCGATTCAGAGGTCTATCTATTTGGAGGTGAACCTAATTTTCGGCCTTTGCCACAATTCCTTATGAAAAATTCTTATTTGGGGTTGCTCTCCCAATAGCAACACGTTCATGCCTTTGCTTCGCTCTGTATAAATCCAATATGATTCTGGCAAATAGCTTTATCTTGTATCAATTTTCAAGCAGAATACTAAATACTAATATTTTGGATGAGTATATAAAGTCAGCTGTCAGCTGTTGCAAGTTCACTTTTTGATTGTCGAGAATGAATTCTACAATTTTTTTAAAGTTTTCTAATGTGACCGTCTTTTGCGTGCTCTCCTTTCGCGCGGTGTCATCGGTATACATACGACTTCATTTGAAATCAACAAATCCCTAGAAAGCTTTTTGCCCATCGAAAAGCAATGTTTAAAGGTCTTTTCCATTGATATGAAAATAAGAGAAGCGGCGCTAATTAAAATTTTTATAACTCGTAGACAAACAAGGCATTGTTTAAGTGTTGGCCCTGGCTAAAAATGTTGCGGTTTTTTCTAGAGATGACAGCTATTTGTCAATTTCAGAATGCATAGATCGATGTGTTAATTTAACAAATAATCAGTACGAACAAGAGAAGATAATGAGAAACATATTAAAAGATAAAAATTAGATTCGACTTAGTTTCGCGATAAATCAAAGCTGCACTCACTTGATGTCTCGATTAAACATCTATGTCCAAAAAGTATAACCAATTTGATTTTTTATTTTTTAAATTTATTATTCCAAATCTACTTCGTCGCTTTCAAAGCAATCCACAAACTCGAATATGTTTCCTTGTTAACAGTTCGGCCCGGGGGATGGAGCTCTTAGTGTGCCATATCGCATAATCGAAGAAATGGGTTAACGTCACCTTGATGTTTGAGCGATTTTGGCGCGATCTTATCGGTCTTATTTCACCTTTTACACGATAATCAATCGACTGATCGGTTGTTTCCGAGTCGTGTGCGTAGAAATTTAGAAATTTAATGCAACTTCTTTGCTCAACAAAATCACTGATTGGAAAAATCGAAAAAAATAATTTTTGTGTCGTACAAAAGCAAGCTTAGCTGAAACGCTGATGGCATTTAAGATTTGAAATTCGACACAAATGTCTCTCACAGTGCTACCAATTTAGAATGTAACTATTTCTGATATTCTATATACCCAAATAAATTTAACATAAATAGTGGTCTTTTTGATCACAGTATTCATCCCCTGAGTGATTCGTCGCAGTAAGAAAAAACAACATTCATTTGTCGATTTGTGAGAGTGACAAACAAAATTTTTAAGTTACAATTGTCACTACAATAAGGGCACAGTGGATATCACCAAATATTATACCACCATTAGAGCTCGTAGCGATCCTACTGCGTATTTATATAATCCCTGGAGGGTGTATAACTTAATAAATATTACTTTTCGTAAAAATAGTAATAAAATTAACAATTTATACATAAATAAATTATAAAAAAATAAATTATTAATTAAAAGTATGTTTTGCACTCATTTACACTTATGCAAATTAATTTTCGCAATAAACAACATAATAAGATATAAGTTATAATTTATTTAAATTAATTTAGTTAAAATACATTAAAAAAGGATTTGTTCTGTTTTTTTTTACTTACTTTACTTCTAAATTTAAATACAAAAATTAAAAACTTGTTTGCACTAAAGTTTGCACTTAACCGTTCACATTTCAAAATTAAAATTCAATTATTTGTATACATTTAATAATAATAAAAAAAAAAGTACTAATATTATTAAAAAACAATCGTACAACAATTACTATACAACGACAATAACATCAATTATTATGACTACAACTACCACCATCATAATTACCAACTAACTCATCCACTTTACATGATTAAATAGGAAGGTATTGAAGTAAGTACAAAAACTAAAACAAGTTAACAAACAGTAACCACAACATTTATGTTTGTTTGCATAACATTGGCAAAAAAAAAAAGACGAAAAGTTGTAAAAAATTTTTCAATGTTTTTCGGTTTTAAATATTTTTCGTGTTTAAATTTGTTAATAATGTTTTTTAAACTAAAACTAAAGTTATTTTATTTGTAAATATTTGTTATCCTTCTTTTTTCTTTGGATTGACACTGAACATATACAATATAAAACACAAAAACAAGAAAGAAAAAACCTCAAAAAAGAAGAAAGATTTAAAATGATAAGATTTAATAAGCCTTTAAAGCTTGCAAAAAGCGTACCTTTATGCCTTTATATTCGTATGTCATTTTTGTTTTCTTCTTTCGTATGTTTTTCAAAAAACTGTTCTATAGAGAGTTAATGTGCATGAAGTTTTGCGTTCCTCTTTATATGAATTAAAAAGTTTTAGTGAATATATTGCTATTTTGTTTTTTTCATTTAATTTGGAGCTCGCCACTTAAGACTAATAAGAGAATATTAACTTTGTCTTTCAGTTTGTATCCGTATTCCATATCAGAAAGTTGAAATTGCATGATTTTTCTTCTCCTTTCCCATCAAAAAAATATTTAAACCTCAGAACACTCTCGTGATTATTGTTATACGACTATAAGTTAGTCTAACCGCGTCGCCCGCGTTTAGCAGCGTTTACAAAGAAAAGAATACCCCTACGAAATTATTTCTACTTTTTGTTAATAGTTTCTCAATTAATTCAGTCATATCTGCCTGTCCAATCGTTGTTGATATTTCCTTGAAAAAAAATATCATGAGGCTCTAAGTTGCTTTAGCAATATCCATCCGCATGTCCAGTGATACAGTTCTAAAAAGAAAAATATATTTATATTTTAATTTATAAAATACAAAGAAATTTGTGCGATCATCCGTAAATTCATTGCATTCTAAAAGGATATAAACATCACAAAATCCTAATAGGTTCAGTGTATGTATGAAAAATTTGTATATCCGTTCGTCCGTCAGTTCATTGCATTCTAAAACGAAATAAATCTAAATGGTTTTAGCAATAAACGTCCGTGCTGTACTTCTAAACTGAAAGAAAAATGAGGAGTTTGTATGCCTGCACATCTGTCGTTCCATTCATTGTATTTTGAATTGCTCTATTTGAAGTTTATAGTTTCGACGCGTCTTTGAGTTGATTTAACAATGTTTCTCAGAAGAATTGTATAATAGAAATTTTATAATTTGCGGCTTACATTAGTCATCAATCGATATGTTATGCTTGGTAACACGTTCAAAATAAATTTAGAACCGAGCACCATTTTGTACTTTTGTGTATGTTTAGTTTAAGGTGGTGGGTATCCAAAATTCGTCGCAAAGACTAAGACAAAGGTTTTGGGATAGGTTTTGTTTTTACATTTTTCTTTCCGCAAAATAGTTGAAAATGTGTAGTTGATATTAACGCGATTAAAATGAATTTACTTAGAATTCGTAGTAAGCTAATAAACCCACGTTAGAATTAATTGAAAGAAAACTCTATGTAAATTAAATTAAATAAAATATTAAAAAGAAATGAATATTGAAAATAATGGTGCACTTTAATGAGTAGAAAGTTTTTCCTTACTTAACCCGATACGAAACACTTTTAAATGGTTTTTGTCACCATGCAAAACATAGCACATACTTTTCCAAACTTTTCCGCACTTCGAACAAATATAACGTTCAATTTTACAATGCTTTGCCTTAGCACACCATAATAGTATATGATCAACATATATAAAAGAGATTTGAGATTTGTTAGCTAACGCACAAAACGAGAAAATATTTTTCTTCTTTTATATCTATTAAACATCATCGTAAAAAGAAAAAAAGGCTATTCATTAGTACACGAGAAAGTTAACAAAACGAGAGATATCGATTCACAATGTTTTCTCCGAATCCCGAATCGAAGAACTAAAGTGTTTATAAACGAATGGAAAGATGGGTTAATATCTCTTCCATCGTGGAATATTTTAGAGAATATTTGCATAAACTTATTGTTATATATGCAAATTAAAGCCAACTTACCGGTACAACCTCCTCCAGAAGACTTGAGTTTAAAAATAGAAAAAGAGGCTAAAAATATTTTCTTTAACGACTCTTCTATTCGGCTCTTCTAAAGCTCAAAATGCTCTTTATCAAAATGCAATTTATTTTATGGTTTTTAACGGATAATAAATTTCTTCAAAGGTTAAAATTGATTTAGAAATAATTTATAAGCAGATTATCTAAGGAAACCTAAGGAAATTGTGCACTATGATGGGAGCTGTATTGATCGTTCCGCTATGTTACAGTATTCTTTCAATTCTACTATATAATCACGGGAGAGTGCAATAGATCCTTCAACTTACCTAACTGTTTCATAAATAAAGATGCTATTAATCCCGTTCGATGAACCTAACCAAGATAATCCAAAATTTTATGTTTATAAGAAAAATGTCCTACTAAAAAACCCCTTACCCCTTAGCCCTTCGTTGTCAATAAGAACAATGTTTTGTATTGTGCAACTTGTTGCGTGATATCCTTGATGCGTTCGTTTTGTCTATAAAATAACTCAAATCATGTCGCTTCTTCTAAGCCGGTAACACTGTCGCTGTTCGAAGCTACACCCGAAAGTCATACAATTAGGTCATTATATATAACTAAATCTGTAATTGCCTTGCAAAAATCGATACATTAAGGGTTATGACCTCATTTTCGTATTTTGTCAGTATTTCTATTTTCTCTTATGATCCCTTAAATATTTAAAAACTACAATCAAAAGGTTTTACCGGAATTGAAACACTTTCTGTGGCTGAAAAAGTCTCCTTTTTGAGCGAAGCCAATACGTAAATTCAGCATATTAATCGCTCTTTCCTCGAAACTATGTTTTTTGATCTGGCCGTATTTTTATATTTTTTTCGTTTGATGTGCTTAAAATTTCAACTGTACTTTCGTGGAAGGAGCAAAATTTATTTTATTCATTGACTTTAAACGAATTTGGTGAAAGATTTTCAAAAAAAAAAAATAAAATCTTCTGTATCCCGCAAGGTATTGAAATGCATTTATAGTAATAACTAAAGTTTTATTTGAGCTAGAAACTGGGGTAAGAGCCTTCCTTAGAAGAAAAATCGGTTGTTTTCAAATGTTGCTTTTAAAAAATAATTTAAAAAATCTTTTTAAGCACCTCAACTAATATACCAATGTCTACAACGGATTTGTTCCATTACATCGATTCGTTATTGATGAGCAACTTTGATAAAATAACGCCTTATTTCGAGTTCACAAGGCTGCATTACCTCTTAAGTGAAGTTGTTTTTGACTTAAAAATGGGTTCTTGTGGTTTCGAGTAGTTACAAATCCACTTAACTGGCACTCTGTATAAGATCTTGAACCAGTCACATTGCGCATGCAAGCGTAATAAAAAAATTTGAAAATTCGAAGAAGCCAGAATCCATTAGTTTACGACAACTCGTGCCGAAAAACATTACATTGGCAGCTTATGGTATTTCTTCACATTTTCTTTTTTTTTTTTTTTTTTGAACCACAAAGAGATTTAAACCGATACGTTGATCCAACTTTTTCCCTAAAATATTGAATGAAAACGTTTACGGTTATAATATAACTATTCGCCTAAAATAATTTACTATTAATTTTCATGATAAATCCATGATCCGTGTTAAAAACATGGACTTTCTTAGTTAAAATTTAACGAAATTAATTGCCTTATTTTCATCTATTTTCACCGTAACTTACTAATAATTCAATGCTTGTATGGAACGCAATGCGAAAAGTAGACTCACTTGGCCCAAATCTTCGCTACAAAATTCTGAAAACTCCATTTTTTAATCATTCGGAAAGGAGTTAAAAAAATTCACCCATCAGGTCCAAATTTTTCACGTCAACTTGCGTGACAAGATGCTACTAATCAGTGGTTTTTATTGAGAAATATCGAAAAAATTTTTCGTATAATTTCCTGTAAAAAGTAAAGTATTAAATGTCTTAGTCAAACCATTTTCAGTAGGGCTCGGCCTTAGACCAAAACATGTCAAGGAATTGCGCAAATATCTAAAAAATTGCATTGTGGAGGTTGAACAAAAAACTACATAGACAGATACCAGAGCGACAGGGGGTCGTGTAGGCAGGCAAACGGGTAGGCGGACAAACATAAAGATGGGGAGGCCGACTGATGGATAGACAGACACACAGACGAAGAGACATAAAGACGGTCAGCCGGATAGACTATATATCTGCGTAATAAACAATGAGTTCCTCTTAGAAGCTTTTAGGTATTACAAATATACGCATAAACTTCGCATGCCCTATGTCACATATGGTGTGGGATGATGAATGAATACGTTCCGTTAAAGAAAGTTTCAGCAAACTTTATTAGATCCGTTGGAATGATGGGAAAGGTAAATCGAAATACTGGCAAACCGACTTGCAGTTTCAGCAAATCTATTTTACTTACAAACCTGGCGATTATTTCCTTATCGTTGGCGTAATAAAATTAAATTTATTAACAATTTTCAAAAGGCTAATGGCGGCGACATTCACGCAGAGACAATGTGGCGCAAAAAATTTATATAAAGTTTATATTTTATCTGCTTCTTAGTCACATTCCCTACAATTTCTTTACTTTAGAAGCGCAAATAAGTACGTGCAGTCGATGTAAGTGTATGCATAAAACTAATGGCAAACGATGATGTTGAGACTAAGGAATTACATATGCTCTTAATGTTTACGTGCAAAGTGCAATTTGTAAAGTTGACGTGGGTTGGTTAGTATGCGTGAAAAGCAATAGAGGAGCGTTGTAAAATCCAATAAATCACGTAATTTGGAAATTATGATATGGAAATAAATTATGTTGATTTAAAACATTTTCCTATGTGTACCCCGCTCTTTCTTTCTCTTTTTCGCTCTCTTTCTCCCGATAAACTTTAAGCAAATAATAAAAAATTCAAAAAAATACAAAATTTCTTATTTTAATTCCCTTTTTTCATAAATTTCCTAAACTTAAGTTCAAGGACTTTGCATAGAAAACTTTATATTAAAGTGTAGTTAATAAAGGATAAAAGAAGCAAAAAGTTTATTAACAACATCAGCAACAATATCATTAAAAATATATTACTATGCATTTTTAACTCTTTGTACATTTGCGTGTGCGTATGCGTGTGTGTGTGTGTACATGTGTATTCTTTCAGTTTTTTGGTTTATTTGGTTTCAAGGAAAGACTTTATATGTACACAATGTACAAAATATATATAAAATATATTTCTAAAAATCAAAAAATTAAATAATGTATTTACGTAACAGTAAGGATTCTACTCCTACTATTTGTTCTTATTATTATATACTTTTTTTTTTCTCTACAATTTATGATTTTCGTAACTATAAACTTTTTTCTGTAAATTGAATTTTGTTGATTTAAATAAAAAGGAACTTTTTTCATTTACATAAACACAGATTTATTTTTCTTTTTTTTCTACTTATTTTTCAAATATTTTTTTCAGGGCGCTGCTAAGCTGACAAAGGAAGATATTGAAAAAGTTTTCTCTCTTTATGATAGAGTAAGTTATGCAACTTTTATTTTTGATTAAAAAAAATAAACTAAAGCAAAAAACGTATCAAACCCCAATCAGTTTAGATTCGACTTGGGTCAAATTCTCTTGTTACCTTCCAATGACTATTCAATAATTTATTTAAATGTGCAGTCGTGCGTTTGTGCGAATACAAAGTGAACACAAAGAAAAGTACGGAAATGTGTTAATATGTTCTTAATTGGAAAAAGATCGTAATCATATATAAAATGAGAATTTGCATTTAAAAGTATGCAACTTAATTTCTTTATTTAGGATAGGATACGAGGATATCATTGTGGTATATTAATTTAAATGAGCGGAGAAGCTGTAGTCAATTTGTCCCATTTCTCTCTAAGTTTTACTTTTTACTTACGAAACGCAACTATCAAAAAGCTTATGGTTGAAAATCGCCGTGTGAGTCTTGGGCTGTTTACTATATTCCCTTAAGTCTATTTATAACGTGTTGATTGATAGTTCGAAAATGCAATTTTTCGTTGCGTTAGTTCCGGAAGTTATCAATTTGTCCATCATTGTAGAGTTGTCCATCACGGGTAGCCATAATCGCAAATAATTTCAACAAATAAACTATAGAACTTTAGCGCAATTTCAAGCGCAAACTACAAATTTTTCGGTAAAAAACTATATAACCTGAGAATACTAAATGTAACTGGATAACATAAGGTTCAGGATTAATTTTTAAGACATGTCCGCTCCTATTTGCGTTGTTTTTTTTTGTTTTACCGAATAATTTTTCATATAGAATACATTCCCAAAATTATTTAATATTTTCTTTAAAATTGGATAAAATGAAAATTTCGACTTAGTTATATTAGGCTTTCAATCTATACATATGCTTATTCATTGCCTTATCTTGAAAATTGTAAAATTAAAGACAGATTTCAAAAGTCAGACAAATCTTAGACCTGCAAAATTCCATAACTGAAAATTAAAAATTAACAGAACCCGATACAAATACGATCGCAATAGTGAGAGCACAAACAACTCAATATTTTGAAATGTTTTCTAATTACGATGCTGACGTTAATAAATACATATTTTATAAAGGAAGTTTTAGGCAATTTCGTCGTGTTTTTATACAACGCGCCAGTTGTGGTATAAAAAGTTCAGCGGATGTATGCAACATCCAGGAGGAGTTAGGGTAGACCCACCTTTTATTGTATTGACCGATTTGTAATCAATTTCGGTTTCGATTTGAGCTTGTCCATTCGTCTGTCCGCCTTGTTTTCTTGTGTTCAACCTACATGTCACAATTTTTCCGACATTTGATGAAATTTCGTACACTAAAAACGGCTCGGCTCTGAACACTTTTTCTTCTTCCGGTTCTTTCTTACCTCCTATGTAACGCCTTATTTTAAAAAGTCATTACATAAATGTCTCTAAGGTGGTGTAGGATGCTTAATGATGGGCAGTGGCTCACTATGATGTTTCGAGATGTTATGTTTATCATATGTAAAAATGAACAATAGACCGGCAGAGGAGCACTCTTAGCTTATATTATTTCGAGTGTCGCAGTACGTATCGGAAATTATATTAGGGGGACCCATAACTAATCGATTATTTTGCATTCATAGACAAAATGTTTTTTTCAAATGACATTTTTAGTTTTTAATCGTTTATGCGTGACTTAAAATATAACTCAAGGTGCGTTTGGACATCGGATAAGAAATTAAAATTTTTACTTCGTAACGAATGCTCCAGTGACCTGAACAGTCCGGCGGTGTTAGGTCTGGAAAGTATGGAGGGTGCGGTAGAAGTTGCTAGCCTAACTGCTTAATTTTCTCTTGAGTAATCTTCGCTGCATGAGGACGGGCATTATCTTGTTGGAGTATCACACCTTTTTTGTTTACTAAAGCTGGTCTTTTTTCTATGAGTGCGGACTGTAACCGTTGTAATTGTTGACAATCAGCAGTAACTGTCTCCTCATGTTTCAATAATTTATAATGCACTATACCGGAACAATCCCACCAAATACACAATAACACCTTCCTCAGGGACAGAATTGGTTTAGGTGTTGGAAGAGGTTTCCCGTTTGCAGACAACCATTGTTTCGATCGTTTTGTGTTATCATAAAGGATCCATTTTTCATCTCCAGTTACGATCCTAGACAAAAATGGATCCCCGCTTAGTCTGGTGAGCATAGAATTACTAATTGTTTGCCGAAGATCCTTAATGACCTCAGAGCACAGGTGTGGAATCCATCGACCTTGTCTATGTACCTTGCCAATTTCTTTTAAATGCCTTTGTACTGTGGACCAGGTAGATCCTAGGCTTCTTGATAGTTTCTGTATAGATAAACTTGGATCGGACTCCACTAGAGATTTTAAGGCGTCGTTATCGAATTGACCTGGGCGTCCAGTTCGATGCTTATCTGACAGGTCATAATCACTTGCAGCAAATCTTCTGAACCAACGTTGACACTTGTTGACCTTCAACACATCTCCATATATGTCGCAAATTTTGCTTGTTGTTTCCGTGGCACTTAAAACGGCGTTAAAATGGAAAAGTACACAATTACGAATATGGCTCTCAGAAGGTACAAAGTCTGGTTGCGGCAGGACTAATGAGAAATGGTATCTTACGAAAATAATTGATTAGTTATGGATCCCCCTAATGTATACCTTGATCAGCGGTCAATTCTGTGTAAGCAAATTAAAATATGTCAACGAAATATGTCAACGAAAAGCAAATAAAATCAGTCAGTTGCTTTATTTATAGAATTTTCGAGTCCACAATAAAACAAAGTTTTTTCTATAAATATTTTGTAATTTTTCTAGGACAATAGTGGCACTATCGAAAATGAAGAATTGAAGGGCTTCCTTAAGGATTTATTGGAACTAGTTAAAAAGGTAAGTAATATTAGTCAATGCAAGCAGAACAAGGAGTTTGCTTTAAATTAAAAACGAGTCTTATATTACGTGTATTTGTATCTTCATTACCTGAAACGCAATGTTACAAAAACCAAGTTACTTTACTATGCATTATGCCAAGCAATGACACCTTTAGCAGCACTGCCAAATCGAACTAAATAAAAAAAATTTTTTAGAGAAAACTAAGGCCAAAAGACATACCGGGATTTATAAAAAATTTGTTTATTTAAATTTGCCAAACTGTTTAATTTAAATCAATCAAATTTGAGTTTACAAAGTGGCATATTTTACTGGTTTTATAAAAGTTTTAAAACACTTTTCTAATAAAATAAATTATATGAATGTATGCACTGAGTTCACTTTGCCTCAGTCTTTCTCTCTCTTTCTCTGTCAGTGTGTCTAAAATCACTTTACCATTCCTATGCCAGATTATTCAGGTAAACTTGCTTTTGTGCTGTACAAAAATTGTACAGATAACTATGATAAACGATTTTTCACAATATATTAACAAAAATGTATTTTTGTTCCTGTATATTACAGAAACCGCATAGACAAAATGTCAAAGTTTTATGATATAATTATTTCTATACAACTCTCTCTCTCTCTCCCTGTATTCATACACCGCGTAGAAAAAATGGCACAAAAGAAATCGCAAAAACAAAATAAGTGGCATAAAAACCAATCGTACCAGCAAAATAAGTCGCAGAAAACAAATCGCGCGAACAAAATAAGTCTCGTAAAACCAACCGTACAAACAAATGGGTCGCATAAAAAAACACGGAAGAAATCCATGTTTAACTGTACACAATTTGCACACTACATTGGAGAATATTACATATATGTATTTATTTCCTCTCCTGTCTGTTTTCTTCTTTTTTTTCTATTTCCTTTATATTTGTACTTAGGATGACTATGACGCCCAAGATTTAAAAGCTTTTGAAGAGACCATTTTACGAGGTGTCGGTTATGATAAAGATGGTAAAATTTCACGTAAAGAATTAACCATGATATTGCTGACTTTGGCTAAGATGCCACCAGAAGATGAGCAGTAAAAAAAACTACAAATACAAAAATAAACGAAACTATTCGTAACAATTGGAGCAAAGCTAGATCATTTAATTTTAATTCAATTACATTTGATAAATATTTTCTAAAGAAAAAAACCATACAATAAACTTTATAAAAATTGAGTATAAATTTAATTTAATGTTTGAAAATTTTTTGTGTGAAAAACAAAACGCAAAAACAAAAAAAAAATAATGGTTTAATTTTTTTTTTAAATTTTTTAGATAAAAATTTAAATCAAAAAACTCAAATCCCAACGCTCAACTTTTTGAAAACAATTTAGTTCTTTTACTTGTAAAATTTGAGATGTAATTACGGAACTGAGTTTTACGCACTCAGGCCTCGACTTCAGAACTGATTATCAAAAATATTGTTGTTTACAATTTGTTAAGCGCTACGTAGGCCGCTTATAGATATATTGTGCAACCTAATGAGTAAACACTCAATTTATACTAAACGACCAAACATTAATGTGAGCCTAAAGGGTTAGATTTGGTTTATTAATAACTTCGCAACGATTTACGTTTTGTTGGTTTTTTTCAAATTTTTTGTATTATTATTATTTTTAGTAACATTATAGTTATAATTGAATAAGTAGATAAATGTTTTTTAATTATTATAAAATGCAATAAAAAAAAATGGTACGAAAAAAAATTTATGAAAATTAACGATTTAAAGAAAAAAAGAAAACGGCAACTTCAATAAAGTTTTGCAATTATCACATCAATTCAATTCAGTTTGGCCTCTGTCTGAGCGTATATATATATATATATATATATATATATATATATATATATATATATACATGTAATGTATGTGTAGAAGAAAAAGAAAACAATTATTTTCCATTTCCTCGTACATGAAACAGAAATTAAGTGAATGCAATTTAACCACCATTCGATTTAATTCAAGTGCAATTGCACTTGAGATTTAATAGATGCAAATAAAAAGCAGAAAAAAATACCTGGAAAAACATAAAAAATTCAAGCAATAAGAACAATAAAGTAGTAGCGATAACGATAATTAGTTACTGAAGGTGGATTATTAAGGGTCAAACTTACGAATTACTTTAAAATGTTTAATTTTTCTCTTAATGAATATGTACATCTTTCTACCAACAAACAATAGCAACAGAAAAAATGAAGAGAACTTTATCCGTCTTAAAACGGATTTAAAACATATATTTACCATTTGAAATTGCGGAAGGTCTTGTAATTCTCACGCAGAGTTTTAAAAAAGTATTTAAAGGATTTAATTATACCACATCCGTCTGGATGGCCGAATAGGCAAGGACCTCGACTAATAATTCAAAAGAGAGTTTTCAAGCGCCCATAACTTTTAGATGCTCGCGCTTTAAAACTTTAGTCTTAGAATTTATTTCTCTGACTTTATTAGTTATAATAACAATAATAATACCATAGATAGAGAGATGGTTTCATCTAATATTATTTAGCTTCTAGCGAATGGCTATTGGCGGAATGGAGTGTTCCAAAAACACTGAAATTGATTTTCCATAATGTTTTATGCAAAACTCAGGGAAGAGATCTTCTAATTTTCTTCGTTTGTGGAAACACCATTGGCTAGCTAGCTAGCTTCAGAAAAGAAGTCTACAAATGTTAAGCTGAGTGAATCATCCAGACTTTCGAGAAGACGGTTCCCGAAGATTACATTCTTACCGAATCTCCTTGCCGTTAACTCGAAAATGATAATTCATGAGAAAGTATTGCTCGCATGGTGTTTAGCGTGTATACGCGCTAATCGGCGTATATATTGATGAATGCGTGACAGTTATACACAATATCATTGTATCACTATCCTCAAAAAGAGCACTCTCGTCATCACATGTTTTTAGTGCTGATCGAAACACAATCTACCCCTTCGCCCACGCCCATGTTCGTCATTTTTCCCAGGAACCTGGGGGCATTATTTGCCAATTTACAATCGTGAAAACGTGAAATCAAAATGCTACCCGATTAGCAACTGAACTCTTTTATAAAGAGAGATAAGAAATGATGTGGTCGGATGATAAATCCTAGCGACGACTATCCCGTATTCATTTGCTATTTCTTTTTTCTTTTTACAATCTCCATTTATTTGTTGAGCCTTGCTATAAGGGGAATTTACAAAACGTATTAAATTCTTACACCCGATTTGAGCTTAGTGATGACTGCCAGTACAAGCCACCTAGCTTGAGTTCACTTTTCAATTTATTAGGCCGAGTATGCTTTAAACGAACATGTTCCTTTGTTAAAAGAGGCTTAGGACTTTAGTAACATATCGCGCATGGCATTTTACTTGATTGCATTTATTATTCGAATCGTGGATATACTGTATTCAATACGAAGAAGCCGCAATATCACCGTTATTCGACAATACTAGTTACTTCAACCATGTGCTTGCTAGAAAATAAAGGAAGAAATCGGGAAGGGTCAAGCTTGCCAAACGCCGCTACCGGTAGCTTACTGCTACTTAGTGCCACGGACACCTGGGCACCAGGTCATAAAATTTTGTCATCTACAATTTAAAAATTACTTCTTTCCTAAAGCCATATGAGTCTGTCAATAATTTTGCCATATACGTGCTCAGCTGGGCTCTTATTAAGTGACGTGATCGCCAACGTTTTAAATTTATATTTAACGCAATCTTTAAGGTTTTCAATAAACGTAATATATATACTTTTAATGACACCTTCATTATTATGTAGTTAGCAGTACCTAATATAAAAATTGCAACTTCATCTCAACTTTTATCTAAGTGTAATGAGATGCAATTCGAGTGGTAGGTATAGAAAAAAAAAACATGCTATATACATAGAGTTACTCGTAGCTGAACATTTGAAAGAAAATAATGACTTTTTTTTAAAATTATATGCCATTAAAATTTTATTAATGTTAATTGTTTGAAATCAATGCAAAAAAAAGAAAAAAAGAATTTTTTTTAGGAAAATGCAAAACTTAAACTATTGAAGATCTATTAAGAAGAAAAATCAATGCTAAATTACCTTTAAACTATATATGTAAGAAAAACAGCAACAAGGCCAAATATTAGTACTTTATAAATCTATGAGAAAAATTATGCTCCTATAAAAACAGAAAGAAAAATTATATCTAAAAAATTAAAAAATTCAGAAGCTGTTTAAAAAAAAAATATATATATATATATACATATTTAATAATTTATACTATCTACTACTAAGCGGTGCTAAAAATTTCTTTGTTTATTAATCCATTTGAAAAATGCTAATCTTAAATTTTTTGTGTTTGTTATTAATATATACCAGGAAAATAATTCTTTGCTACAACATGTTTCCTAAATCCTACTCAAAGCCATATCAAAGCTTTAGAACAAAATAAATAAATAAAAAATAGATTTCTGCTCCTCCAAAATGAAAGCAAAAGAAAGAAAGGAAGAAAAGAATAATAATAATTATAATAACAATAAAAGTTTAATATAAAAACTTATGTCTGATACGAGTTTGGATGGTTATAATTATAAATCGAAGGACGCAATGAATAAAAGTTAATATAAAATCAAATAATAATAAGAACTACGAGTTTCGCTTATTAGTAAACCAAGTAAGTATAAGAAGGATTATTAAGAAAAGATAATGCAAGATATAGTTTTTACTTTATTATGTCACCTCTGTTGCAGAGATATTATTGCCTAAAGCATACCTGTCAAGGCAAATACGTTTGCTACACTCTTTTCACTCTTCTGACAATTTGTGCATGCCGCGCCTTTAAAAACTTTCCTCTTTCATTGCGAACCGTTTTTAATTCACATCTAAAAGTTCGCTTAACAAATGCGTGACCCATCGATGTGAACAGGCGGTACTAGCAAGGAGTTGACCCTGGTGAGTAAACTCCGGGGGCTATCAGTTCAACATTGAGTGCGAACTATTCATCCTGTCCTTTTTTTTAATGTATTCGTACGAACTAAAGGTTTGATTAATAAGTACGTGAACCGTCAATACGAACAGGAGGTAATTGGAAGAACCTAATGCTCCTAACATGTCGCGAATCGGTTTTTTAATGTAAGTCGATGGATGTAAAACGTGTGCTTTTAGTGTTTTTTTTATATTCTCGCTGTTTTTTACACAACGAACGTTTAGTATTAACCGTTTCACTAGATTTTAACAGATCTAGATCCAGATCCAGATGGTTCCACCAAATGTAGAGTATTGTCTTTTTGCAATAACGATCCAATCTTGCGTTCAATATGCACGGTACGTATAGCTTTTAGTAGCAGACAGACCAAAAGATTTTGATTTTCTGTGTATAAAATATTCCAACTGTTATTCTCTAGTACTTCGGTTTTTTCAACTATTAGATTCCTGAAGACGTAATTTGGAGTATCTTCTTGTGCATAGATAGCGAAATGTCAAAAAAGTAGTATTTCCAAATCCATGCAGGTTTAAGACCAAAATAGCGGAAAATTATTAAGGGAATGTTCAATTCCTTTGCGACGTACAAATAATAATCAATTGCAGATGGTGACTTCCAAATTTTCTTCTCAATAATAATCTTTCTCACATCTTCACCGAGAACAAATTTGGTTGAATTAAGAAGCTTGGGGACGATTTTAGCTTTTAACCCATAAAGTCTATTTTCCAAAGCTGCGAGACCAGTTTCAATTATAATATTATTTATGGGCGTCGTCCGAAAAGCATAGCAACTTGCTCTGAGCGCTTGGTGATAGACCGGTTTAAGGATGCTGATGTTAGATGTGCAGCTATTGCCATAAATTATCAAAGCATAGTCAATCTTGCTTAAGACAAGCATTTAGATAAGATAAGTAATAGTGTTAATGTGCGCATGGCTTTTCCAAGCAACGTGCTGTATGAAATTCACCCTTGTTAAAATGGAATTTATTAACCGCAGACAGTGCGTTTTCCAACGATATTTGTTGGAAAACATGACCCCGAGAATATGGGGCGTCTGTACGTTTGGTACATTAATATGCATCAATAGATTTCCTGCATCACATATCTGCTTCCGAAAAATGTGCATTTTCTTGATTTTTGTATAGAAATTTTAGCGCTTGACGAGTTGGCCCATGTGGAGATCTCCCGTCCAATATATTCGAGGATGTTGATTGCCTTTGTGCTATCTTTTTCTTTTGTTAAAATGTATACATCGCCCGCTTAGAGACAATGTTCGATTCTCGGAAAACGACAAAGAATTTTACTAATTTTATTGAAAACGATTTGAAAAAGCGTGACAAAAAGAGGAGATCCTTGTCGAATGCCATTCATTAGCGGAAAGAAATCAGAGAGATGATTGTCAATTCTAACTTTACCACACCGATGCGATATGAATGATTTTATGTAGTTGAAGAATTTGAGTCCAACATTCCATGATTTCATGAGTCTTTGAACAATATGAAGACCAACTCTGTCAAATGCTTTTTCGTAATCAATTGAGAGAATTGTCACATGATTCCATTCGGAAACTGCTGTGCTCGTAAAACAATCAATATGTAAAAGAGCGTCGGTGCACCCTCTACCCCGCTTGAAACCAACTTGTTGCTGTGTAATCAGGTTCTTGGACTCAACAAACCAAGATAACCTAGCTGCTATAATCTTTTCTAATAATTTTGAGAGGCAAGATAGAAGGGACATTGGGCGATATTCCGATGCGATGGAGGCATTTTTTGGAATTGGAACAACTGCTGCCAGTTTCCACCTGTAGGGTATATGGCGAGTCAAATATACCGTATTATATAGGTCCAGTAATTTCTTTTTACTTGAATGAGACAGAGCACTGATGATTTGGTACGAGATACGATCTAGACCAGGTGTCCTCCCCTTCGATTTGGAGAGACAACTTTCAAGTTCTAAGGTAGATATGCAATTTTCCAGGAACATCTTTCATTAGCATTTGAAGGAGAAATTGGAGAATTTTTTTTGGATAAAAGAACTGGAAACGTTGCTGTCAGAAGAGTATTCGCACCACTCTTTTCCAAAGTAATTAGAAATCTCATCTGCATCAGTTAACGTTCCATTGGGAGTGCAGATGGCAGAAATTTCGTTCAAATTTGAAGTTCCATTGAGGCTCTTGATTTTATTCCAGACAACTTTCATTGATGTATTTCTGGGAATTCTTTTCGAAAATAAATCGAAACTAAGTGCCTTTGATTTTCGTAATTCCTTCCTGAATAGAACATAGGCCTTTTTATAAAATAACAAATGATCATGATCAGGACATCTTTTAAAGCGGTGCCATAAATCCATTTTGTTTTTCGTCAATACCGAAAGCGTATTGTTCCCCCAACGAAGTCTACCTCGTTTAAAAAAGCTGTTGGATTAAGGAATAGAGAGATAAGCAGCCGTGCGAACCGCGTTGCAGTTCCCGTTAAATTTTTTATTTTATTTTTTATTTTATTTTAATTTTACCCATACATGAAACTCGACTAAACAAATAACAGTCGAGTTCAATTGACTTATAAAGCAAAACTTATATTAATTAATATTAAAATTTAGTATAAGTAAAAATAAAACAAGTAAGAGGAAAAAAAACAAAAAAAGAAAAAAGCATGTACGCAACTAGCATAGAGCCACACTTACAACCGGTACAGGAGCAAATTACAAATGCACCCCTAGGCCGTCGCAAACATGCATAAGCTTGGCAACCGATAATAGTTAAGATCAATTAATTTTCAATTTTTTTTCTAAGGTTAAAAGTTAGTTCAAATACGACATTGGTAAATCTCGTGTATTAAGCAAAGTTGCTTTAATGGACCTTAAAGAGTCTGATAGGTGATAGAGGTCATTTAGGTTCTTGCAAACAACTCTGAGCGGGTTAAATAACTCAAATTTAAATTTACACTGACTAAGCTTAAGTACGATAAAGCGCCTAGAGAAGCAATTAGGGACATTAAAGCTAATTTCACCAAGTAATAAAGCACCATTTATTACTTTGATTGCAAAGGAAACGCCAAGAACAAGTCTACTTTTCTCAAGAGACGGTAAGGACAACAGAAGCAACCTATTTTCATAGGGGGGAAGAGAGGTAATCGGATCCCAACCCAAATTCCTAAGGGCAAACAGCAAGAATTGCTTTTGAACAGACCTATATGAAGGACTCCCCACAACAGAGGCATGCTCGAGTATAGGTCTAACCAAACACATTTAGAGCCTTTTTGAAATGTAAGGATCATCAAGCTCCTTGGACCACCTTTTTATGAAACCAAGCGCGGATCAAGCTTTGCTTAACGAGAGCGAGAGAGAGTAACCAAATAGAACGCCTAAATCTGTAATCGAATCGACGTCCTCCAACTTATGCCAATCTATGAAATACTGGGTGATTTTCTTCTTGAGAAACAAAGCTTCTTACATTAATTTAGATTTAGTTTCAGAAGATTCAAAGAGCACCATGCAACCAAATTATTCAAGTCAGTTTGAAGCTGATGTGATTGCGATTCAATGGGGAAGGAAGAAAACAATTTCACATCATCAGCATACATTAAGATCTGGCTGGAATTAATGACCGATGGCAGATCGTTAATGTATAAAGTAAATAAAATGGGACCTAAGTGGCTTCCTTGAGGTACGCCAGACATAACGGGGAATTCATCCGAGGTGATGAAGTTAAACAAAACCCTGAAGGATTTATTGTGCAGGGCGATCTCGAGGGATAAATTCCTTAATTAAGGATCATACTGGCCACAGTGGTTTATTTAACAACAAATCACTGTTTTCAGTCGGAACTAGTATTTTAAAAGAAGAGATTGCTCTAGGATTGAGAAGGAGCCATTTTGAAAATGCTAACGCGCTTTAAGTTGACTGATGGGACTTTCGCCGCCAGATAACTTTTTATGTTATCCACCGATGTTTCAGGTGCCAGTCTTGACACAAATATTGCTTTTCTGGGAGGAACTGCCGTCAAGTAAATATCATTACTAGGAACAGGAGAGTTCACGGCTGGGTTTAGAGATGGGGAGAACATAGATGGGGTTATCGCCCTTGCACAAGCAGTTTGTGCGACTTGCCCAGTCTGGTGACCAGCTTTCACATTCGAACAGCCAAGGGGAGAGGATGATTTATATTGCGCTTTATTGGTTTTAGGCGAAGACGTCTGAGTCGAATGAGTGATACCACTTGGAGGAGATACTCTTGCAACTTCAGCATAAGTTACACCAGAAGGACTTCCCGGCTTATTTCTAGCATTTTTGTTGCAAACCGGATCAACCATATCTTGAAAGCTAACGTTCTTTGAGGACATTGTGGAAGCACTAACTTGCCCCAACGAATCGAACTTAGGAGAAATTAGAAGTGACGTACCACGCGCTACACTACGAGTAGTGATTTTACTAGCTTGAGAAGAAGATGAGTGCTCAATAAAACGACACTCATCAAACCTTGTCTTAATTATTTCAAATTTCTCCCACAAGGAGCCGAGATTTTTAGAAGAGTCAGCGACTGCGTCAGCAGCACGGCCAAGAATACCGGCACACTTTGCATGACCAAACGGCTCGCAGAGCCAACAAGAAACGAATCTATCCGATTCTGGGCCTGTTTTTGCGCGACATGGAGTATATAAGTCAAGTCAAGTCAATGAAAAGATAGAAGTGGGTTATTAGGACAAAAAGAAAACAAATTCAAAAAGGATAAACAACACTAAATTTATTTACAAATTTAACAAAAAACTTCTCCGTTAAGTTGACACTGTAACAAGAGAGCAAAAGAAGAAGAGAAAGCAAAGCCAAACTGCAAGAGCCAAAAAAAGAGAGACAACAAAATCACAAAAATTATCTCTTAAATTAGAGATAAATTTGATACTACTGAAGCAACGGTAAACAAACAGCAAGCCAAGAGAAAAGCTGTTATCACCAAAAACAAAAACACGAAAAAGACTTATTCTCAAGAGTACAAGCAATGATCGCAAGAACCAAAATTAAAGTCAACGAGAACACTTCAATAAAATTAACGTAATTCCTTCACTTTTGTTTTTACACCCTTAAAACTTTTATATTAATATAAACATATTGCCTTTAAACGCGTATAAAGCAATGAGAACAATTAAAGCAATAAGAAAAATCAAAACGCGCGAAAATCAATCGCGCGCGTCAATTGCCAAACTGCTTCAAATTCAGAAATGACTCGGCCTGTTTGGAGTAATTAATCTGTAAGGAGAATAAATTATAGAGTTCTTGCTGAGAAAACGATTGCGAAGGTGGGATATAGAGCGGAAGCACAGTAAATTTTATGTTTAAGATTATTTGTATCGTTACGGCTTGTGTGTATGGGCTTAAATATATGCGTTTGAGAGCTATATTTGATTTTATAAAAACACCAACTCCTTGTTTGCTATATGAATTTTGATCAGCATTCTTGAATTATCCAGTATATCATTTGGGTGGAATAGGATTAAAAGAACTTCTACAACGGGTTTCTTAAAGGGATATAAAGGTTGGATTAAATTCACTTATGAGTGTATGGAGTTCATCAAAATTATTAATAAGTTCTTAATGCTCTATTGTACAATTTTATAAACTTTATTTAATTATAGTGGCATGGAAACGGAGTGGAAGGTGGGTTAAGTTCCATGTGAGCGTCTCCGTCGAAAATGTCATGAATAATTTGTTCTTACCAGCAGAATAATCTGTTTGTAGGTGGTTGCGTTTATTTGAAGTGCAACGAGTGGGCGCACGTGAATAATTTGAAATTGAAGGTTGATTAAGGGATGAAGGACTGGATTCATTACAATTTGTAATCTGTTGACTACAGTTGAGAACTGGTGATTCTGGCAAATTTAGTTTGTTAGACTTTCGGATACATGTTGTTGTTTTCTTTTTTTCAATATTTGCTGTTGCTTTGATTTTTTCAATATTGTCTTTGGTGGGTGATAGACCCGGTTTTGCAATATGGTTTTTGGCTGATGGCAGAACAGGTTTGACATTGCAAGGAGTTGGAGTTACAGGCTTGTTAGACTCGATTTGCGAGGCCACAGCAGCGTAAGTATTACTTTTGTTAATTCTTTGGATTTCAATTAGATTTATTTCTCGACACTTGCGTCGCGCTTCGCCCATGCTACAGTAATTTTCTGGTTTGATTTTTAGAATTTCACGCACTTGTATATAACGTGAGCATTGCTTGTCTAACGCCGAGTGTTGATCATTGCAATTTATGCAGAAATTACGCGTACAGCTTTCAGCATGTATAGGTAGAGCACAGTTAGCACAAGATGGAGCACTGTTGCACCATTTTGCCGTATGATGCAGGCTTTGGCAGTTTTTGCATCTCACGGGATTTGGAATGTAGAGTTCCACTTTACATTTGTACAAAGTCACATCAACTGTTTGCGGTAACAAATAGCGAAAGGTCATAAGTATCCTTCCTGTAAGACAGTTTTTGCGTCGTCGTTTAAAATTGCCACAACATTTTGTAAATTTATAAACTTCAGTCACGCCTTGATTGCCCATTTTACGAACTATTTCGTCTTCCGGCACATGTTTTAAGCACGGAGCATAAATTACGCTTCTAACTGAGTTAAGTTTGTCTTGTAGTTTAGCGGAAATTGATCATAAATTTGCTAATGATTTTGACACTACGAGGTTTTCCGTTACGCGCGGGTTCCCAGCGAGGACAAGTAAATTACCATCGCGTAGAATCGAGATAGAGTCTAAAATCGTCGAAATGACTGATTTGTGAAAGTGTTATGCTAGCATCAGTTGCAGAAATAACAACATATTTTTTGTCAATAGGAGTGATGTTACTGATTGGCAACACCGGAAAGACCGGTGTTTTTATTTTTTTTCTCTGCGGTGATTTGTTCGCTAATAGATGAAACATATTTATCTGGCGTCCCCGGGGCCATTATGCCTTCTTGTCTATTATTTAGTAATTTGGGAAAAGACAACTCACTGGAAAAAGATTGCGAACTACTAACGGAATTGTCTTCAATTTTTTTGTATTTTTTTTGTTATTTTTGCTTTTTTTTTTTATTGTATATAGAGGAAGCAAAAGAACATACGGTATCCGCGACAACCAGTTTAGCAAAAGCACTGAAAAGGCATGAGAACACCGAAACACTCAGACAATCGCAGACGAAAAGAAAACACGGCCTACTTAGAACACAAGTAGACTACGAATGTCAATGCAATATAAAATAAAGTCCTATTTTGAAAACAGTTTAAAATCGTTTCCTTTCTTTGAAGTCAACTTCACAGCATTAATTGAGTTTAGCATAGAGCGAAATTAACGTCAGTCGAATTTTATGAAAGCATTAAAACTTCCCAGTTAAGTCTTTCAATTTTTCGAGAGCCATTTGCGATTTTAAACCGTCTTATTTATTGACATTGGATAATGAAATGAATCGTTAGGGAAAATTGTTGTAAGTTATAATTCACAACTCGCTTTCAATCCCACAAAATACGAAATACCACTTTGGTATGGTTTTTGCACATGGTTTTGTCACAACGTTTTTCCTTTACCTATTATTATAACAAATTCACTTAAGGTAGTCCATTTATGTAATAAAGTGATCGTAGTTAGAAGAATAATTAATTGAATGATTATATTGTAATAAACGTAATTTGTTTGTGGAGCAATGATGGTGTCTATGCGTGTGATTGGCGCATTATATTATATTTTGGATTACTGCCGGCTCGGCTTCAATGCGCCAATTCAGTCTGCTTCTTGTAATGCCAATCAGATCGGCAGGAAGCAGTCCCTAACTATTCCTATAGGCGGATTGAACGCCTAATAAAATATAGCGAGTAAAACGCTTGTTGTTGAATTGTAAGATAACAATTAAATTTTATTCAATTTCTTATGCTCTATTTATACTAATATTTACAGGTGTCTTAAATGCTATCGTAAGCACTAATCAATTAATTAGGGCGCCTGGCATTGTATTGCATTTCGTAATGCAATACCCAGCCAGTTGAAGTGCGACAAAATTATTATTTTATTTTTCCCACAGAATTATGCAGATTTAGCATAATTCTGTCTGCACTTCAAAGTGGATGCATATGTCGATATGCGATCACACTACAATATGTTGCTATTTCTGAAATTGATCACCGCATTTCTCAGTAAAATTGGTGTATCTTTGCGTTTACGTATTTGAACTCGTTCGAATTACATGTGATTTGTAACATTTTATCAGAACATTTTATCAGAACACAGAAGTTTTAAAGACCACAAAGTATATACATTCTTGATCGGCATAAATTGGCTGTCTATCTATTCATTGCTTATGGAGAGTGCTCTACCCTTTGCAAAAATTACGATATCGGTAGAAGACAGTAGATTGATATCTAAAGTGGAGCATATCGTGGTCAAAGAATACGCTTACAGTATTAACAATGGTTTATGAACCACAAAAGACATACGATAAAAATTGTCACATTTTTACAAAAAATGGGAAACGCCATCCAATATTTTACATTATGGAATTTATCTTTTTGTTTTTTGTTTTTATACCTCTTTTGAGACAAACACGTTAGGTAGCTGTGCGTGTAAAAAGAATTCGGTCATAGTCGAATATAATTTTTTTACTTGTGCTGCTTCGATTTGGTTTTTTCAACAAGCAGGGTATAGCCGAATGTTCCAGGCAACCCCGCTTAAGTCCATTAATGTATTATGGGCTGCTACAGTTCAGCGAAAAAATTTCCTAAAGATGCTACGGATATAATTGATCCGATCAACATATCATGTTGTGATATGTGATAAGATATTATAGATTGATTTTTCAGCATGACAAACCTCGAATTCATATCGTAAAAACTGTCCAGAGAGCGTTAACAGAGCTGAACGGAAATGTGCTGTCATCAAACCTATATTCAGCCGGCATTCGTCTTTTTAATCAACAACGCGCTCATTCTTGTGCTGAGTGCTTATGTAGCCAGTTGTGATCCGGCATGGGATTTATATTCTGACAGAAGGATGGATAAAATGCGTAGTTGACGATGGATAATAGGTATACTTACGTATATGCACGTGTGCATATGATTCTGATTGTACGTCGTAAAATTGACCTTTGTATCGACCCCAAGCTTTCGTAAAACACACGGTAAACAATCGGAAAAAGGGGTATTTGTAAATCTTACGCTGATCAAGAATATAAACAAACTTAATCGCACGAATATTAATCATCAAACAAACGACAACCGTATGCGTTTGTAAACCACTGATTTGTGTGTTTGTATATCGTCAGACATTGGAAGTGTTTTGTAGTTGCCTTATGTTAGATGAACAAGCAAATTGTCTAGCACTGCAAATAATAGGCAAGAAGAAGAAAGTATCCTCTCATCCATGGTGTCGCTAGCAGTTTTTCTTAATAAACGCTTATCCGTATATTTGATGCGATTACTTAGGCGATTGAAAGTAACAAGTAAAATGTATATATATAGATAGGTAAATAAACATACACATACATATGTACCTATAAATATACATAAAAAATTCACATATATTTAAAGGTATGTAATGCATGTATAAAGTCAACTCTTCCTTTACACGGTGGATACGTTCCTTAGAAAACCCTGCAAAAAAATCTTGTAAAACAATACGTGCGACATATGGTAAATTTGGGAATTTGGGGGATTCAGAACTTTAAAGAATCGTGTAAAATAAAGAAAAGTCTAAATATTTTCCCGAAAATCTGTGTAAAAAGAATAATATTGAAATCCATATTACAATATATAGTTAGGTGCGAGGTCCAGGGTTATCCAGGATTATTACCTGTATCTACAACTGCATGGTAAACGAGACCAATTAAGCAAAAAATTGTTTTGTGAATGATGATGTGGAAAAGAAATTTATATTTGAAGACTTTAACGATTACATATAAAAGCCCTATGTTCATAATATCTTTTTGTGCCCACCACTGTAAGATGGGGTATACTCATTTTGTTTTTTTGCATAATATGTGTAACACCCAAAAGCAACCTTCAGAGACCTTCTAAAATATATATATTCGTGACCAGCGGAAATTTTGAGTTGATATACCCATGTCTGCCCGTCTGTATGTCTGTATATCTGGGTGTCTGTGTGATGTGCGTTGTTGACACCCTCCTGGTCGCAAAAATGAATATATCTTCTTCAAATTTCGTAGAAACATTAGACGTTTCTGCAAAATTGGTCAAAATGGTCAGAGGAGAAGAACGCAGTAGCGCGTAAACTGAACACAACCTAGTTTTTTTTTACAAAAATTTTTGAATTTTTGCTCGTTGCTCGGAAATTATTAAAGTTAGAAGGCTGCAATTTTCCAAATTTACTTTACGAAATACTCTACTCTTTACGTCCAAAAATGGAACCAATCGAGTATGCCCGCACAAGGTTACGAGTAATTAAATTTTATTTTTCCACTTTTTTGAGGTCTTATGCTTATTTATCATAAGATAAACAAGAGGGAATGTTTAAAATTATTTTGTACACTCCTCAAATGGGGATATATTGTCTGCTTAAAAATAGGTTAATTTTAAAATGAATAAAAGACATCGCGATTAATTTTTTCTTAATAATACCAGCGATATGGGTGCCAACTAAAACAATTCGGAGAGTAGAAAGCAAAAAGCATAGTGGTGAGTATGCGGGATTCGGCCCCCGTCGAATAAAACTAAAACTATTTTATATACCCATTGCACTTTGCATACCCAAACGCTTAGAGGTTTGAGGCATGACGTTTATTAAAACGTCTATAATACTACAAAGATTATGTTATTTTGATCTGTGTCATATATCCATTCGATAAAGTTATAGCCAATTCTTTGTTTTTCTGTCTGTGTGCCCTTCAGTGCTGAACAATTTCTCAATCGCAAAAATTTAGATGATAATTTTAGTTTTGGTAGTTCTAGCATGCAGACATGGCTTAGAAATGTGCAGAATCATCAAAAGACACGTCGATTAATACAATATAAACTGAGAATACTTCCATTTTCAAAAGCGAAAAAACTGAAACAATAGGTTATTAGTCATAGACCTATAACAAATAAAAATTTCACATATACTCTACGAGTGATCCTATAGTACATATGCAAAAATGCGAAAATTCGCCCATTTCCTCTTGCTTTTTTTTATTGTTTCTAAGATGGCCGTGGTGAGTACAGAAGATTTAACCAAAGATAACTACAATTGTTTTACTTTCTGTACCTTACACCACTTGTGGTACAAGCTTACATAAACTTCCTGCAAATGTTTACCACACCCAGAAGAGATTGACATAGACTCACTTTTTATTCTATCTATCGATTCAGAATCACTTCTTGCATCGATCTAAGCTCGCCTGTCTGCCTGTCTGTCGTGCTTTCTTGTGTTCATGGTATAGGTTTTTGAGATAATTTCATGAAATATGCTACAACGACGTGTTTTGGGACAAAGATCGGAGCATGTTTTCGACCACTTCCCATATAACATACTGTTTTGAAATGTCGTCATATGAATAACTGCAAGGCATTTCAATTATATAAATTTAGAAAAAGATCTGCGCAATGAATGCCACTTCATGGGGCATAGGAAAAAGGTAAGAAAAGCATTTCCTCGAGTATGTACTGGTATTGTGGCCATATAATCATGAACCAATTTACTTCGCTCTTTAAGTAAATCTGACAAATCTAGCAACTGGCGCACTTTGGTACTTGAAGTACATATTGACGCAGTACGCAACATTATACAAAGCATCCAAGGCGGTGGTATCTTCGTGTGCATGAAGATAAATAAGTCAGAAAGAAAAGAAAGAAAAAAGAACGTGAAGTGGTTTGCCTTGAGTTGCTGCGATCTAAGATGTGTTCAATACTATCTACCTTGAGACATAAATTTTTACTTGTTTTGCTTTTACTAAATTTTAATTTCTTGCATAAACAAATGACTCGAAAAATTTAATGAGAGGAAGAAGGCTTTCTATGATTACATTATTTACATTTTTAATGCATTAATTTGCATTATTTTGGTATAATACGTGTTTTTTGCATTGCTTGCTACTTTGCATAACCAATAATCATAAATTTCAATTTACTTTTTGTCTTCACAACCTACATAGAGACGTATGTATAACTTTAAGCAATTGCATTCCTATATTATCAAGTAGGATTTACGACTGAAGCAATACTTATTCGTATAAAATGGAAATTTAGTAAAAAGCTGGTCCTGGTCGATTACTAGACATCTTATAGCACCAGTTACTCTACCATAACACATCCTTTCAAGACCAAGTCTTGTATTATGTGCTGAGGTGCGATTTTCAGTTAACCAGCTTAGTCAAGGACTATACATACTACATAAACCTAATAAGCACGCATTAATGCATTGATTGCATCTAAAAATTATTCTTCGCTTGAAATTTATTAAAACAATTGTAAAAATTGACACAAATTTAACTATCATAACGAGATTTGCGGTCAACTTTTTAAGTCAGATGTTCAGAAAATAGCGTAGTGTATGACCATTGGTTTCGTTCAACGAATTAATACTACGTTTTGACTCGATTGAAGAGAGACCAGATGAATCGCAGAAAACTTTGAATGCCATTGCTGAAATCGAATGTAACAAGCTTTCCAGGATTGGAAAAAACATTGGTATAATTGTATAGTATCTGAGGGTGATTACTTTGAAGGCGGCGAAATAGATTTGGTATAACAAATAGATTCAAAATAAAGACACAGTTAAATTGGTTCTAATCTTTGATCACGGTAGCATTTAAAATAAAGATACAAGTAAATCAATTTTCAACATTGGTTATCATCGCTAAATAGAAAAGCCCAAACGGTTAAATCGACTTAAGATATGACAGCATTGGTATATAAAATAAATGGTGAGTCAATCTTAAGTGTCTTTTCTATACTTGTAAACAACATTTCGTTAATATACGTATATTCGTATAATGGGTTGCATGAAAGCAAAAAATAAATGAAAAATACACTGTTTTAATATAGTTACTAGCTGTATGTTGTATATGTTTTTCACCATTTATGACCTTTTTTTTTTAATGTTTGCTAGACATGACAACTTCATTGTTAGATTTTTAACAAAAATAAGTATTTATTTTTGGGCGAGTCTTTGATACCTCTCATCCCTAACAATGTACTAAAATTGAAGGCATGTCATTTGAAAGATGGGAAGCATATTGTATAGATCCCTAAATTAGACGAGCAGAATGTATGCGAAGGGTTTCACAGAGTGTTACATACATGTTCCTATTAAGTTCACTAAAATTTCCGATAAATCTTAGAAATGTTTAGATGAATTTCAGGTCTGCCGTAGTTATACTTTCTTGCGGGTGGGTCTTATCAATTTTTCAACTTAACCCATAATTATCGATTAGGTGTATCGATCTTAAGTTCAAGCTTCGTTCTTCTTTTTTTCAATGTGAGCAACCGGTTGAGTATGCAAGAAGAAATGAAGAAAGGGAAAGAGGTAGGGAGCCGCAATCTATTTGGCTGTTGTGCTCAATCGACCTTTACCGAATGGGCACTCTCTATAAATACAGTAAAGTATAATCAAACCCCATTCAGATTTAAACCTGTAAACAGCAACTGTTGGACCGCACTCAGATTTCAACCCGCAAGCACCGACTGCGGTTGTTGCTCTCGTGTGCTCGGTTAAGGGGTATCCCAAAGGTGGCAGCCGTTAGCCAGTCAGAACGCCAAACGAGTGGATCAAAAGGCGAATATGTGTTTACATCACTGGAAACTCTGATCAACTTGCGATCTCTAATACGTATTTCTAGGTATTACAGATGTAAAGACAAACCAAGGGAACTAACAAGCTAATCCTCCAATAAGGTGAGTATAAAAATTGTGACCTACATGATGGAATAGTCAAAAAATGTATTTTCATTTCGAATACGTTTTCGAATACCTGATTTTTGCAAGAGGGTTTTATTGCATGGTATTATTTATATACATTACATATAATATATATATACATACAAACATACATACATATAAATATACAAATATGTATATATGCAGAAAATTTAGACATTCAAACGGAAATGAAATTAGTATTAAATATACAATCTTCACATATTTGTTTATTTGCGGCTTCCACCCATCACTGAAGAATGGCTGCATATCAATTTTGTTGTTCTTTTCGTAACATTTCCAATGTAATAAAAAGGAGACCATAAAAAAATATCTAATATTTTCGGTCAGCACCAGATTCGGAGATCGTTTAGATTTTTTCGCTCGGCCCCCGTTTCTTCCTTGGCTACTATTGGAAAGCTTGACGCCTACGCCACTTGTTTATAACCAAAAACCATGTTTATGAATGGGTTTATAAATCGCATATAAGCGCTCTAACAGTAGCCAATAAGTTGAAAAAGAAAAAATACTTACTATAACTGACTTATCGTATATTTTAAATACCGATCTCATGCAAAAATTCATTACAGTCATCTAAAAGTTCATTACAAAAGTGGACTAAGAGTGCGCTGGCAGTTCGATGTTGAGGCTTATGAAAATTGTTTTGCAAAAGTTCAATGATTTTCGTTTGTAGTTGTACACTCGCCGAAGCGTCGTGTATATAGAGTGCAACATAAAAGTAGAAACTTCTATATAGATGGGAAGGTAATGTTCATCGGAATCATTGGCATATATTTTAATTACATTTCGAAAGTTTGTAGAATAAAATCGATGAATTTTCTTAAATTTTGCATAAACAAGAACATAAAGCGAACTTAACGGAGACTTAGAATATTATAAGCGAAAATATTTGTCACGAGAATTATACGAAATCTTTCAAGAATTCCAAAATAGTCCCAGTTCTGTGCTCGGCCAGTCGTTGCTGATTAACGTACGACAACGACATAGTTTGGATCTTTATATATGAAATTCAACTACACACAACTAGCAGTCGAATTCAAGTAAAACTTAAGAGAAAATATTGTTACGGAAATCCCAAATCTAGTTCATTACAGCTAAGCTAAGAAAGGCACGTTCGCGGCAGCTGCCGGCCGATGAAAACTATTAGCGGAAAAGCAGACAGGGATTAAAAATAAAACCATGAATTTTGGGTATAATAAAATGCTTGTAAAAATGTATATCAGTAGAATATCTGCGGAGGACAGAGTTAGTAAAAAAAGAATAGTTGTGTTGAGCAGACAAAAAGTGCTGATAAAAATAAATTGTAAATAATCCTACATTTAGGAATATAATAGAACTTTGAAGTACAATTTCGTTTCAATATCCACGATCTAGTGAAGCGGACCGTATCGAGCAGCGGAAATTTGTAACAATATTATACTAATCGTTTTAAAACAAGTATACAATAAAAAGAAAGATATGAAAAGAGAAGAATAAAAAAAAACAAAAACGAAGTAGCTTAAAAATAATAATTCATGTATAAATAAATAAGAAAGAAAAAAAAGTACAAAAAGAAAATGACATACTACGAATGCAAGTTACTTTGAGTACGGCAAAAGGTAGATCGCGCGTATTAAGCAAAGTTGCTTTAACTGACTTTAAAGAGTCCGATAATGAGAATAAGTGATAGACATCATGTATGTTTTTGCAAACAACTCTAAGCGGGTTAAACAGCTCATAATTGTATTTACTTTGGCGCAGCTTCATCAGGATAAAGTGCCTGGAGACGCGGTTAGGAGCATTAAAGCTCAACTCACCAAATAATAAAGGCGAGTCAATAGTAGCATACATTACTTTAATTAGAAAGAAAACGCCAAGAACAAATCTACGTTTCTCGAGAGAGGGCAAGGATAACAGAAGCAACCTATTTTCATAGGCGGAAAGGGAGGCAATGGGGTGCCGACCCAAATTCCTAAGGGCAAATAGCAAAAATTGCTTTTGAGATTCACTTGAATCTACATAGCACCTATAGGACTCCACACAACAGATCGGGTATATAACCAAACAGCTTTTTCGTAATATGAGGATCATCAAGCTCTTTGGACCACCTCTTTATAAAATCAAACGCGTACCTAGCTTTGCTTAACAAGAGCTCAATATGCAAGTTAACACGTATCGTATGGTCAAATAGAACGCCTAAATCGGTGAACGAACCGACGTCCTCCAACTTGTGCGAAGCTATGAAATACTGAGTAATGAATGACTTCCTCTTGGGAGAAAGAAAGCTTCTTACATTTATTTAGATTTGGTTTCAGAAGACTCATCGAGCATCATGCAACCAAATTATTCAAGTCACTTTGAAGCTGATGTGATTGCGATTCTACGGAGAAGGAAGAAAGCAGTTTCACATCATCAGCATACATTAAGATCTGGCTGGATATAATCATCGAAGGCAAATCATGAATGTATAAACTAAATAAAATGGGTCCTAAGCGGCTGCGTTGATGTACGCCATACGTGACGGGGAATTCATCCGAGGTGAAGAAGTTAAACAAAACCCTGAATGATCTATTATGCGTATAAGAGCTTATCCATTTCACTAAATAGGAAGGGAAGCCAGAGGCTTTGAGTTTAAAGATAAGTAAGTTATGGTCAATCATATCCAACGCTTTCCTTAAATCAGTGTATATAACATCTGTGCGAGAGCCACTAGAAAAAGCTTTGAAAATATGACAAGTAAATTCTAAGGGGGCCGTGCTAGTCCCCTTTCCGAAAGCCGTGCTGGTGTGGAGAAATATTAATTAATTCTAATTAATTAATGGCAAAGGCCAAATACTGAGTCACAATTCGCTCGAACAGCTTAGGCAATACACTCAACTTGGCTATGCCTCCGTAGTTCTCAACAAGTTGTCTACACTCACTTTTGGGAATAGAAATAAGGAAATTACTCTTCCAACACGGAGGGAAAACATCTAACTTCAAAGACTGGTTAAAAATCTTTCAGATAAAAACATATAGGTCGACACCGCAACATTTAAGTAGACATGATGGAATTCCATCAGGTCCAGGCGCACAACAATATTTTATGAAAATGAATGATTTCATAATCATCATTTTCAGAAATAACCAAATTGGGAATTGAAACCAAGTTAGTTGTCGGATACGCTGATAAACCGGAATTAGCAGTCGAAAAGTTTTTGAGGTTTCAATATCCGAGGACTCACAGCCGTTAAAAGAAACATGTGAGGGATCTATGGAAATTTTTCTCTTGAAGTTCAGAAATTTAAAAAAGTATTTAGGATTAGCAAACAGACATGATTCATTGAACTGAAGCTATCTGAAATAACATTGGTGGTTGAGGAAATTAAATCTATGCCTTGCAGCTGAGAAAGCGAAATAGTCGAAAGAAGAGCCACTTTTCGAATATTTTTTGAACAACGTGCTTTTCCTATTCTTATAATATTTGATTGTCTTATTAAACCACGGGGAACACCTGCTTCGAGTAACTATGACTCTCTTTCAAAGCGCTGGGTTTCAATAGCGAAGATGCCCAAGCAGCAATGGCAACAAAGCGATCATAGATGTGCCTCTTTCTCACCTCCTCGCGGTTCCCGCCGGGCAGTCGACACAAAGGGAAGTTCTCTTCTCCATCAATTCAATTGGCGAGGAGACTTTCTGGTGTCGGCTGGCTAACGAGAGTAGGCTTAAAGGTTGGCTCACAAAAATAAGATGAAAAATGAAAATACAAATCAAACACGGTCTTCGTCCTCTGGCGGAGACCACCAACTTTCTCCTTCAATTTCAAATTCCTCCCGTGCTATCTATACCTCTCGTTCTATCTCTACTACGGGCAATAACCATACTTCGAGGGGTTCTGGTAGTTCCCATCAGCAAAATATGCAAAACAATAGCCCAAACATAATAATAGATGACGAGCAGCCTAGCTGCTCGAGTCGAACTAATCAAATCCATATTACCTCAAACTCACAAAACCTAATTTCTCAAACCAATAACAATACCTCAGATCAGAATCCCTCTCGTTTTCGGTCTGACACTTCTTGTCCGATGTGTGAAAGGACCTTTACCACGAAGACAGGCGTGGGGGTTCACATGAGGCGTGCTCATCCCGATGAGCACGACCAGCACAAAGCCCGGACTGATGTCAAGCAAAGGTGGAGCGAGGAAGAAGAATCACTCCTTGCTAGGAAAGAGGCCGAACTAACAGTCACCGGCACTCGATTCATGAACAAGGCTTTGGCACCTCTATTCCCTTCGAGCTCGCTGGAAGCTATCAAAAAGAAACATATCGCAAAAGGGTCCTAGAGTACGTTGCGATGCAAGCGAAAGGCGATCAAGTTGGCGAGGTGCCGCAAGAGAGTGAGGTTCGCCAATTTGAGCATACTAACACGCTTTAAATTAACTGTTGGGACTTTCGCCGACAGATAACTTTTTATGTTATCCACATATGTATCAGGTGCCAGTCTTCGCCTTTCTGGGAGAAACTGCCGTCAAGAAAATGTCATCTCTACTAGGAACAGTAGTGTTCACAGCTGGGGACTTTTGAGTTGGGGAGAATATAAAATCTGATATCTGATGTTAATAATCTTCTTTATTTTCGTTGCAAACTTATTCAAATCTGGACTATATGTATAGGAACTAACAATAGAAGGAATAATAAAGCAATGAACCCAATGTTTTATAAGCTGTGTGGTAGGTAGCATCATTCCGCTGAAAATAAACACCTTAAATATCCATAGTATCCCCTTGCGGTTATAAAAAAGTTGGTCAAGTTTATTCGATAACGCTTTGATCCACTACCAGCAGCTTTTTCGAAAAACTATGGCTCGGCAACACTGGCAGTGCAGAAAATGTACCAAACTCTTATTCGTCTTTGTTGGAGAGGTTGCTTGCACTTGCGGAGACACCGGTGCAAACATGAATTTTAATTTATTCTAAACGGAAGCAAACAAAATATAATATATATACAATTCGAGAAAAGGTTGCACGACAATAAATTATTTGATATTAATAAAAAAAGGATATATGTAAAAATTTTATAAAATAAATTTGTTATGCAAATTTCACGGAGCTGTTTTTCTTCTTGCGCCGGTCATTTACCAATTTTTCAAGTAAATGCTTTAAAGCAAAGTGTCGAAGAATGTAAGCTTAGTTTTCAATGCGATTACGGGCTATGAACACATCGATATATCGATTTTCCTTTGCTCAACGGCTCAAGTTTTAAATTGATTTATTTAGTATATTCGCTAGTAGATGGAATAGGAACTCATCGCGTTACGAAATACGCAACATGTTGTGCTGCGTAACATGTACTAAATCCTTATTATCCCTTAATACTATTCTATACATGAATATAGTAATTCAAATAAATGGAAAAATATGGTCGTCCTTGGCTGACTTTTTGCATTTTCGTTCTGCATGGGATCTTTTGTTACTAATTAACATGAGGGTGGGAAACTTTTTCGTCACTAAGTGGGAGGAGAACAAATGAAGAAAAGAAACTTTCCAAGTGTTAAATGTTTACTGAAAATAAGTATTGATATATATTTTTTGAATTTTTTTTGTTTCCTAAGCTGTTCCGAGCGCATTTTACAACTGTCGATTTGAGCGAAGTATGTAAGTTGCACTATTCAAGTTTTTATGCAAACTGTGGGCATTTGGAGAAATTGCAGAATAAAAAGAGTTGCACAGATATACAAAGTAATTAAGAGTTTGGAGTGATTGAAAATTTTTTAGGATGATTAAAACAAGTAGGAACATTGTAGTCAGGGAAGTCCGGCTGTTAGCTTCCGTACATTTTTTCACCTAACACAGATACTTTCAATTTCGTGATGAAATGCTAAAAATTATTTTTATATGAAAGAATATACTTCATGAAAGCCCTCGTATTGGAGACGAAATGACACATCTAATATATCTTTCGAAGATTTTATTATATTTCGATTACCTCCGCTATAAAAAACTACAATTTTCGTTATAAAATATAAAAAGTGAACATTTTTCACCCATAAAGGCTAATGGTTCCTTGGAATTGTTGTATGGGTTCGAAGAGATAGACCTATTTGGTCCAAATTCGTTAAATTTAATTTCTATTTGAATATATAATTATGGACCAATTTTGAACATGACATATTGGAAATTAGGACTCTTTTTACCATGTAAAGATTCAGTTTCCATAAGAGCGGTTATATAGGAGGAGGTCAAAAATTCCCGCATTCGATTGAAGTTATCTGCATTAATTTAGATTGCCGGAATACTATTACTTAGCGATTTTTCTCGCGGAATTCTGAAAATTGCAATTTTTTTCATACGACTTTTCAAAATAAGGCAATACATGGACAATGCACAACAAGAGTTCTGTTTCCGCTTCTTTACACTTGATCACCACTATGTTTACGCAAGTGTGGGGATCATCTCCTAAGTGACTGGTCATGAAAAAAAATTAGTCAAAAGTTCGTGGAAGACATTTTGCACATTGATTACCTGTAAATTGATAAAATTTTAGTATTAGGAAAGTATTATTCTACCTTTTCGAACGATTTGGATGAAAAAATTCAAGAACATGCCCATGAAAAAATTGATGTAATGAATATAGATGCTAGAAAACGCATCCTATTAGGTGGATTCGACAACCAATTCTCGGCAAACCACAAAAGATGCTAGCGTGGCATGCGAAGAAGCAATAGTAGTAGTCTTAGAGAGATATTATAATCACCTTTCGGTATACGAGTTCAGTGGGGGAATATTATATATGGAAAAAATCTATTAAGCTTAAAGGAGATTATTTTGAATAATAAACAAAAGCATTTTTAATCAAACGGTCGCATTGTTCATTTACCGAAAATATATTGGGAAAATGTACATACACAAACATCTATTGAACTTTCTTTAGCTATGGGGATGCTTTTCTCATACTGTCTACAGCAATCGGAGAAAGAAAACTTTACTTGCATATTATATGTCTTGCATATATGGGTTGGGTGGATTGATTCGCAACCGGTGCATTGAAGGCAGCCCGGCAATGTATTGTGCATAATATGTAAATGTAAACATTTTGCTACAATTAAACCAAGTGCGAAGTACGAAACTAATCTGGAATGATAAGAAACTTTTGGTAGCCCAGTTGGCCGTGTCGGTCAACTTTAAATGCCTTTGCTAAAGAAATATCATGCGCGAAATTTTAAATCAGTGTTTGCAGTCATTTATAAATTATGAAAAAAAAAATTTTTTTTTGTTTCAATTTCTCACTTAGACTACACGAGTTTGTGAGATAATAGAGCTCATTATTTTCAAATTTATTTTTTAGATTATCATTAAGAACATGTATTCAAACATCCTAGTTTTAAGTCACTATAGGCATGCATAATAAATAAATTGTGGACGCATGGAAAGACGGACAGGTGAATAGAATCAACTCGATTTTGATTCATATATCGGGTTGGGTTAAAAGGACTTAAAAGGTTGATTTATGTTCCCATTTTTCGATCGTGAATATAAAAACGTTACAGTTTTCACCTTACACGAGAAGCTGCCAAGATTCACCTCAAATGGGTAATCCAATGTAAGTTTTTCAAAAAAGAAAATTGTTTTTCGGCTTAATAGATGCTTTCTACAACGCATAGTAAAAAATTCTTTGTCCGCAAAAGATATTTTCCATGAAAATTCAGAGTTACCTCCAAAGCACTACGACAAGAATACTTTTCTCAAATGAATTCTAGCTGGAAAGTTGCATCTTAATGCTTCCACCTTCTCTACTACACTAACGAATGTTTTTAGAAATAGATTATGTGCATTTAAAAGCATTTCCAAAAAAAAAGAAAATGGGTTAATATATCTTCGTCAAGATAACCTTCAAGTAAATATAAGGCTGAGTGCGATTTCGAAGCTTTCTTTGCTCCTACCAATCAAGGGTTTGGCACAAAGTTTTTGGAATTTATTATGACTATTCGGCTATAGAATTAATATCTTCTTGTCAATTTCATTTTTTCGTAGAACGTATGAAACATGCGGCTCAGTCTTTGAGAGATAAGACAAAAGAGCCACTTTTGAGCAAAAAAGTGACGAGAAATGAGAAAGAGAAGGAATATTTGAATTTGGACGGGAAGAGATATAAGAATATACAACAAATGATTTCTATATTTTTGCGTCAGGTATGCTGCTTGTCGCAGAGTCCCTTCAGCGCAAAATGTTCCCACAGAACGGCGGTGATGTAGCCATTTTTTATATTTTTCGAAAATAATACATTTAAGGCACGTTTAATAACCTCCGCAAATATTATTATATAATATTGTTACGAAAATCCCAAATCCAGAACAACCCAAATAATTGATTTCCCCAAAAAAAAATAAATTTCCTAGAGAGGGAAAACCCACCTAATGCCGGCCGAGGAAACCGATTAGCGGAAAAGCAGGTTAACGGATTAAAAATGAAGCTATGAACTTAGGTAATAGTAATCTGCTTGTAAAAATGTATATAAATACACTCTTTGCGGAAGGCAGAGTGAGTCGGACAAGAACATTTAAGTTGAAAAGGGATATTAGAGTTAAGAAGTCGAGAGTATTGCCAAAGTAAAATGTAAATAATCCTACCCTTAAACAAATTGAATGTAAATAAAAGAGTCTTGTAGTGAAAACGTGCAAGTGTGTTTCTCTTAAAAAGAACATGCATGATCTAGCGATACGAATCGTGTCCAGAATGAATTTCGTAACAATATATTACCTTTTCTTGTACTCCAAAAAAATTCTCAAAGAAACTCTTCTTTTTGGTTTACATCCCTAAATTAAATAAATCGTTTTCACTTTTTCCTTTCTTAGCTCGTTTAATCATAACATTTGAGTTTTTCTCTGAACCACTACTAGCCATAACTATGGGCTACCCATAGCATCGGCCAGAATGTTATGAATGACGTTAGCAGCTATACTCACTTCGTAAGTTATCCTTCTAAATGCGTACCAGAATTCTAGAACATTAATTTCTTAATTATGTTTCGATGTTTTTGCTCTTCGCCTTTGTTTGCAAGCTGTTCAAAAAAACGTACTAATGCTTTATATTTAATGCTTTCGTTCATATGACTTTCTTTTAACTCATTACATATTCAGCTATCCGGGAAATACGTCTTAAAACTCGAGACTTTAGACAAGAACATATTCATTTTTAACAAGTAGACATATCATAGTGACCCAGGGCACCATTAAACCCCACACTTTATTTAGTTAAACAAATAGCGACTTTTTAAAATAATGCGTTATACGAGAAGTGGTCGAAGAAGTGCTCCACATGTTTTCGTCAAGCTATCTGAAAAATTTCGTCCTATAGTTTGAACACAAAAGTGCAAGACGGACATACGAATGAACGGACAGACGATCTTAGCTTAAAAAAAGGATCTCAGGTCTTTCTGGGAATATTGTACCGCAAGTGGTGCACGGTATGAAAATCCCTACGGTAAGTCAGCACAATGCATTTGCCACCTGTTCGGAACTTCTTCAAAATTATAAATTTCTTGTACTATATGATATGAATACGCTCTCTGTGAAAGATTTGGAACTTCCTTCCGTATGTTACAAACAAAACGGCGAAATGCATATGTAATGTGTGCAGTCGTTCAATGATGAAAGATAATATTGTGTTAAAAAACAACGTTACTTTACAATCTCTTCCCTAACCGGATTATAACTTTTTTACTTTCATACTCTAACGCATGTAGACATAAGTAACGAAAATATTTTAATATATAATTAAATAGTATGGTGCGACAAAATTAATTACGTAACCAAGACAGAAAGATTAACCGCTATGAAAATTCCACAACTATCAGCCAACAACAATAGAGGGAGAAAATACCAGCAGCACTCTACATAACAGCATATAATTATAGTATAACGCCTAGCTACGCATAAAGTATACACGCACTCATAATAATATGAAACCTAATATCTGTTAAACTTTTACACTTTTTAATGGATTTCAAGGGCATTACAACTTTTTTTTTTTTATAGCCATCACCGAATGATGCGGGATATAGTCACTATGGAAAGTGGTTGCACGCAGATTGGCATTGAAGATGGGCCAAAAGAACACGCCTACAGCACCACGTAGATTGCAAACACCTCTGTTTTTCAGACGAAATAAAATACTATTTTTTAATCATTACTCACAAACTACAGCGTACCATATATATTCTATGAGCGGTGGTGTAGTCCTTATACAAAAATGAGAATAATTGACCGCATCTACCCAACATTATAGGATATGAAAACTGAATATTTTTTCAATATCTTTATAAGGCTTAGAAAGCAAGCTTTAAAATCCCAAAAAATAAAGGATTCTCGGCCAGTTTGCCGTCTGCCCAACTGTGTAATATCTGCGTAATACCTATGGTTCCCCTTCGTAAAAATGAAGGTATCGCCTAAAAATTTGAAAAAGAATTTAAAAATGAAGTAAAATAGTCAAAGGACACACCCACACGCCTGCGCGACAAAAGCTGTGAGCACCTTCGCTTTCCGTGTTTTCTACTCGGTATTCGTAAACTACAGCACATGCACGATATAAGCTTCCGATTTTTTTGTACATCAAGTACGAACATTGTAATCGAGTAACGCGTACTATTACATACCCTACACCTAGTACGCATAGTACAGTTATACGCTCGTTTTGTTAATATTTTACCAAATAGTATACATTACTATACGTATTGGATTTTTTCTCCATAAACGAGTTTGCGTTTCGGAATAGCGTCTATATGTGCTGGATGTACAAAAAAATAGACCTTTGCAATTCATATACCATACTTCTTTTGTTGAAACGCTGCTATGAATTAATTTTCATCATAACATATTAAAAATAAAGGTCTTTCCGAAGAGCTTCTTATTCAGGGAATATCTTATATGAAGTGAAGCCAAGAATTAGAAACATGTGGTTCAAATTGGGTCCACTTAATTTTTTTGTTTAATTACTATCATGAACAAATTTTCGTCATAAAAAAAATAAACAATTAGGCTTTCTTGGCATATAGGGGTTTATGAGAGCGGTGGTATCCAAAAAATAGGCCTGCATGATCCAATTTCGGTAAGGTAGACTTGTTTCTAAATTTACTACTATTAACTAATTTTCACCATGAAGTATTCGAAGCTCTATGTTTTTACCAAGTAAAGATTCAGTTTCCGTAGGACCGGTCATATGAGAGGGGTTCAAAAAATTGCCCCATCCTGTTTAAAATTTTCACACCAATATAGAATGCCGAAATACTATTAATTAGCCACTTTCGCCGGGAAATTTTGAAAATCGCAATTTTTTTCCGTATAACGACTTTTCAGAATGGGACATTGTATGGGAAGTGGTCGAAAAAGTGGACCGATCTGAACCATTTTCAATAGCGTTCGTCCCTAGGCCAAGGTATGTCTGTGTACCAAATTGCGATCTGCAGCTTTAGCACAACAATAATTGGACAGACATAAGTAGAACAGACGGACAAACAGGCCGCGCCCATCCAATATTACAGAATACAAAAATTTAGTAATTTTTTGTATATTTTTTTACTATTTTTTGGAATAACGCTGATGGGTATAAAGAATTCACTCATGAACGTTTATAATTTTCTTACTTGTTAGCTGTTGATTTACATTTTCTTTGAAAGAAGAACATGTGTATGTTGATTTCGGTTTCTGATTTCATCAGTAGCATATACAAATAGAAACATGAACATGCATATGCAATGGAAGTATATGAATGTTGAAAGAACAAATAAACAATAAAATGTGCCAAAAAAACGAAGACGAAATTTTGTAACTTTATGAGCATCATACAGGATTAAAGTTAATGGGGAATTTTAGTTTTTTTTCTCCACAAGAGCTTATAAAACAGAGATTTCACAATAGGTTACACTAGCTTAACTTTACTAAAGCACAACTGCAACATTGATGAATAGTTTAAAAAAGAAACGAAAAAATACAATTAATTTCCTTGTATAGCGCATTGCGTGTTTTTTGTACATAATTATTCCTTCTGTGTGCTTTCCACTAAGAGAATTATTTATTACATTTTATATAAATATACGGCAGGAAAATGGTATTTAAAATATTCATTCCTATAGCATACTATAAGGCTGATGATATTTTCTTTCTTAAAACACAAATCTGAAATACATGTCCAGCCTTGTGTAAACATATTCGAATCCAACCTCATATACAAAGCCAAAACGCTCTTTTTGGGAGATCTTGAAATTTTGCGTACATTCAATGCAATGTTGTTTTTATACGAGTCATACTATGTCTGCTTGAATAAGTTAAAAACAAGCCTTGTAGAGTCTAGATAGTATGTCTAGCTATTTTTGCAGATGAAAAGTTAATTTTTTTTCCTTTTTTCTTTTAATTTTTTTTAAGAAAGAGTCACTTATGTCTGTTCTTTAAAATTCTCTCTCTTCTTAAAAATTCCTACCTTTAATAAAAGTCTGCAATAAATTGAAGTTGTGCGACGAATTGCTTCAATCTGTGCAATGAATAGACAAAGTTTCGCTCAATGGCAGACATAGTCCACTTCTCGCTTTTCCTGTTTTTGGAATGGGGCCGCACAGTTTTAAAATGTAACAACGCTTCATCCCTCCTTTATAATCTGAAAGTTACTTTATTTGCGAACTGTAAATGCAATCGATAGCTTTAATATTCAGATGGTTTGAACACAACAGCATTTCAGCTTACACTCCTCGCTCACTTCTTATTAGTTCAGATATTTTCAAATGTTTGACTCCTTTTTTTTAACATATCTGAACTCGATTGGGCTTTTTAGCAAATTGTAGAGGGGGATATATTCAAAGTAAAGAATGATTTTCCATTGCATCCGCCATATGTTAGGTAATAAGTTACGTATGAAACAAAATTTTCTTCTCGAATGATTTCTTTTTCATCAAAATTCTTCCTATTTCAACTAACGAAGTAACAATGGGATAATATTCTCACCCTTCTTATGTTGAAGTAAAAGGCTGTTTAACTTGATAAATGATCAATATTAGTGTCAACTGTTAGAAAAAGCTTTCAACCAAAGGAAGTCTCTATATAATCATCGTGATTGCCTACAATAAAAAAGGTTACAGTTTAATCAAGATGTCTTGTAGATCTGGTTGCAAGTGATTCTACGTCTAGCTGTATGTTAAGAACGCCGCAGAATAAAACAACTTTCATAGGTAAAAACATTGAACTTAGTTTAAATTTGCATATATATATCACATTTTGTTAAAGTAATGAAAGAAAAGTAGCAAAAGTAACATATTTTAAATAAAAAATTTTAATGAGATTTCAGTTTGATTTTATATAATGCAAGAACTTAAGACAAAGGCTCGTGTAGCTACAAATACCTTAAAAGATGCGAAATTTAAAATATTTGGATTAAGTTTCTGCTTAAGCTTGCAGTATTGTATGAAAAATTCTTTTTTAAATGTTTTAAATTGACAAATGGTAATAGACTTCTTAATATTGGATCAAGCTTGCTCAAATGGTACTATACTTCTTAAAAATGAATCAAGCCTGCGAAGTCGCTGCAGGTTGTAGGTTGAACTTATATTAGTTCCTTAGAAGTATGTTAATTGCATAAAATATTGCGATCTTTTTACGTGCATTAAGTTACCACATTAATTTTACTTTGTTTACTTCATCAAACGTATTACATACCAAATTATTTATATATATGAACTATTCGCACGATATTCTCGGCCAAATGTTCTTCACGGATATACGTGGAAAATTTTAGGACAAAAAGGTTCCTCTTTTTGGTAACCAAAATAACCAAATAACGGGAATTGTCAGATAAATATTAAATCGAGAAATTCTTCCTGAAATGAAAGAAATATTAATGGACCGGGCCAAATTTTGAACCAACAAAAACTAAATGCTTTATGTGCTTTGCCGTTGTCCTTACTATTCGAATAATCTAATTAGTATAACTTTTGAATATATTTCGAGAATATATCGGTGAACTTTTAACTTTCTCTCTCAACAATTAGGAACCATAGGCATAGGCATAGACGCGCAAATGTTTTCAGAACCCCATGTTGATTATGTGCCTATGTATACCTTATAGGTTCTGTGGTGTATACAAATTCGCACGCTATCAGTGAATTGGCAAATCTAACCTAATCGTTTGGGGGCGAAAACGTACAGCAGAATTCAAAAAATAGCGAAACAATCTTTGCCTTATGCAAGTTTCCAATTAATTCTTATGTAGTTCTACTCTATGAATGTGAGGAGGAGGGTGATTTTACACAAGCTTCCCTATTTAATAAAGTCTTGCTGGGCAATAGTGGGACTTTCGCCGATCCAGAAACCACTCATTTTTTGAACTCAAAAATTGATTTTGAAATGAAGGAGTTAAACGAAAGAAATTCACAACACGAGGACGCGATTGACAAGCCGGTAACATTCAATGAGTTATTGGAATGCATCAAAAAGTGTAACGAATTGGATGTAGCAGATCTTGTAGAACTGATAGACCAAAAAACTGGAATCCCGGTAGCAGAAGCTACAACATCTGAAGAAGCAAAATTAGTAAATGGAATTGATAAGTTTTCAGAAGAGAATAAACAAGAGAAAAAGGAAAAATTAACCAAGCCATCACAAGATAAACACCGTATGCCATCTTTAAAAGTTGTAAATAAACGTCCAAGTACTACTTGGCATCAAAACGGTTATCTAATTTTTCTGTCCATTCATGTTCCACACATTAAAGACTATTATTTGAAAGTGGGCAAGGATCATTTACATTGCTTTTCTTTCGAGCACCAATGGTGTTTACCTTTTTCACAAAACTAGAGGAAGAGTTTGATTTTGCTGATTTGAGAAAAGCGGCGAATATTGGAACTTTTCAAATGCACGTGTAACGCATGTTTGCAGTACAGATAAAGCCTTATGAATTCCATTCAAATTTTGCTTCCACATGATCCTGTTTTGCAAGAAGAGCCTCTAATACAATATTGATGCACTCCTATTTTTAACAAATTCTAAATAAATAAAAATAAAACTACTGTTGTTCGATAAAAAGAAAAGTCGATAAACACTTTATGTTTATTTATTTTATTAACACATGTTTTTTTCAATATTTTCTCAGCTGTAATCAAATTTATACTCGCTCTTCGCACTTATTCTTAAGTATTGCAAACTTATATTTGCTCTTCGTTCTTATTAATATTTGTTCTTCCTATTTTTGCTTAAAAATCCGCTTAAGCCTGCTTGATTGTTATTTACATTTGCTCTTCGTTCTTAATTATATTTGCTCTTCCTATTTTTGCTTAAAAATCCGCTTAAGTCTGCTTGATTGCTTAAAAATCCGCTTAAGTCTGCTTGGTTGCTTAAATATCCGCTTAAGTATATTTGCTCTTCCTATTTTTAGAAGAAGCAAGTGCCAGAATAAAATAAAGACTCAGCCTTCGGCGCGACTAATAAAGTAAAGAGTACAAATTCCCAAGAGCATTTTTTGTGTGCCAAAAAACAAAATTATTGTGGTCACCTAATTATAACAAAATAATTCATTTTCTCTGAATGTGTCTGCATATGTAGAGAAAACGCAAAAAGCTTTAAAATTTAAACGTAGTTGATTAAACTTTTTGTTTGATTTCAAATAGAAAAACAAGGAATATAAAAACATAAAAGTAAACTGAAACTGTGCTTGCTGAAGTGTGAACTTAAATAAACGAGTGCTTATATTCTTAACACATCAAAAGCTTTTCGAAAGGATTTATTACATAAAGAGCAATTAAAGATGTAAGCTAATCTGCTTTTAATTAGCTCAATTAAACAAAATTTCTACTTCGTCTAAAACTGACAGTGCTTTGTCAGTTAGTGTGAACTGACATAAGCATATCAACGTTCACTCAAATTTTCACATGTTCGCAATTTGCAATTACTTCGTTATGTTGATTGGAATAATCTTTAATATGAAAAAGGAAATTGCAAAAAATAATAAGAACCACATCTACTAAAAAATAAGTATTGTTAAAGGAAATTGTACTGGCACTAAAATATCTCACGTAGCACCCATGGGGATTATGTTAACATTACGCGTATAGCTTTATAATATATAAATAACACTGAAAGTCCTTCGTCCAATATGGTTTCAATTCCTCTTTTTTTTTTTCTTAATTTCTTACTTCTATTATGTCAGACTACTGGTGATACCAGGTACATTAAGTTTATTTGGATGTAAACAGCACTCACAAGGCCTTAAAGTGTACCCACGGTTTATTAAACCAAACGATTGGGAAAGCGATTCTAGCTCATCTGCCTGACTATCTGTCTGTCTGATGTCTGTTCATGTATTTTTGGGTTCAACATACAAGGCGAACATTTTGAAATACTTTGCCCCAAGAACGAAAGCTATTGCAAATAATTTGGATTGGACCAGTTTTGCGATAAATTCCAACATAACGCCTTGTTTTGAAAATTCGTTGCATGAAAAATATTGTAATTTGCAGAATTTCGCAACAAAACTCGCTGAGTGATAGTATTTCGGCATTCTGGATTGGTATGAAACATTTTGTTTGGCTTGGGCAATTTTTTTAACCACTCTCTCATGTAACCGTTCTAATGACAACTGAATCTTCATAAAATAAAAAGATATAGTTTTCAGCATATCGCTGTAGTAAATTGAGAAAGAAATCAACCTTACCGAATTTGGACCACGTAGATGCATGTTTTGGAGAACACCGTAATGTAATGATTCCAGGAAACGTAAGCTTTTATGTGACAAAATTACTTAATTGTAGACTTTTTCTGGTGAAAATTTGTCCGTGATTGTAATTTGATATAAAAATAAGGTAAACACATGGGTTTATTTCTTGAACTCTATTCCATGTATAATTAGAAGCCCTACAGAATAAATTTTTTAATATTTTTTTCATATTTTGCGGTGAAAATTGATCCATAATAGCAATTTAGCAAAAAAAAATTAACGATAGAGAATTTGGATCAAATAAGCCTACTGCTTAGCCCCTAAGACGTTATCATGAAAAGCAAGTCTTTACACGGACAGAAGGTTGAATTTCTAGTTTTTTATGACGGAATCTGAAAAATAATAAAATTTTAAGAAATTAACTTTGCTAAATTTTGATCACGCCATTTTATGTTTTCGGCACACGAAAAGTATGCCTTTGCATGCAAATTATGTGCAATTTTTGGTGTTTTATTACCAAATTGAGTGAATACTAGGCGAAACGGGTGGACCAGTTGGATGTCACCTAAAATATTTGTTTTAAAGAAGTCTTTCCTGCGGCTGGCAATAAAGAGCAGGGATTACGTGGAAAGCAATTTCGCACGACAAATACCTGGTTCCAAAGAGCTGAAAATTTAAAAAAAAGATTTCGGATGATTGTATGAAAGTGTTATATTAAGGTTGTAAACTATAACAGCCTAAAAGCCCATTTTTAAGGCTTTTTTGGGATGGAAAGAAAGACAACGTAATAATAATAAACGATATGGTTACTGAAGCATATTAATGCATCAAAAAAAATTATCTTTCAAAAAGGGGTTACCCATAAGTAATCAATTATTTTATTACAACGGCGCCTTAAAATCTCTAGTGGAGTCCGATCCAATGTTAACTATGCAGGAACTATCAAGACCCTTGGCTCTACCTAGTCCACCGTACAAAGGCATTAAAAAGAAATTGGCAATGTACATAGACATAGATAGGTAAATGGATTCCACACCTGTTGTCTGAGGTCAATAAAGATCTTCGGCAAACAATTTGTAATTCTATGCTCACCAGACTAAGCAGCGATCCGTTTTTGTCTAGGATCGTAACTGGAGATGAAAAATGGATCCTTTCTGATAACATAAAAAGATCGAAACAATGGTTGTCTGCAAACGGGACACCCCTTCCAACCCTTAAACCAACCCTATGCCTGAGGAAGGTGTTATTGTGTATTTGGTGGGATTGTTCCGGTACAGTGCATTACAAATTATTGAAACCTGGGCAAACAATTACTGCTGACCTGTATTGTCAACAATCACAACGGTTGCGGTCCGCACTCATAGAAAAAAGACCAGCTTTAGTAAACAGAAAAGGTGTGATACTCCAACAAGATAATGCCCGTCCTCATGCAGCGAAGATTACTCAAGAGAAAATTAAGCAGTTAGACTAGCAACTTCCACCGCACACTCCATACTTTCCAGACCTAACACCGTCGGACTACCATCTGTTCAGGTCACTGGAGCATTCGTTACGAAATAAAAATTTTAATTTCTTATCCGATGTCCAGACGCATCTTGAGTTATATTTTGAGTCACGCCCACCACACTTTTTCAAGAGGGGGTTGAACTTTTGAAGGAACGATGGCAACAAGTCATCGCAAACGACGGTGATTAGATAAATGTTAAAAAATTGAAAAGTTCATTTGAAAAAACAATTTTGTCTATGAATGCAAAATAATTGATTACTTATGGGTCCCCCTAATAATTAGCAACTCCGGGCCATTCTCGCTAGACTTGTATAATAATAATAAGGGGCTCTGAGACAGGCTTTATATCTGGTATATTTTATAAAGTTATGTGAACAGACTTTAGCCAGACAGACAAGCTTAAATCGATTCATAAACTGATTCTGAATCGATCGGCATAATAAGAGACAGTTGGATAAGTAACTTTATATGCCTCTGCGCTCACTTAGTATAAAATGCAGGGTATAAAAAATCATTCAATGTAATTTCGTAATACAACCATTCTGTACCTTAACTCAATTAAACCGCCAGCTGAAAAATAAATTGGCACTCGTTGTTGTTGAAGAAGTTGTTTGGCAATTTATCTTGAAACTTAAAATGGGATACTTAAACAGATGAAAATACTCCCCATCATTTCGAATGAACCTGAGAATCTCCTAATTATACCCTACACCAATTGTGGTAAAAAAGTGTTTTAAGAGTACGGTAGGAGTATAATGAGTTTAAGTACTGGATCCACATTTTATTATATTGATCGATTCAGGACCATTTCCTAAGTGCGTATTTTGGCCCAAGAACTACATTTTATTGTACGGATTGATTCAGAAAACTATTCCACCTTGTCGGTCTGTTCATTTGTCCACCTGATGTCTGTTCAGGTATCTTTGTGTTCAACCTACCGCATGAAACTTTTGAGATATTTCCGCACAAGGACGAACGGTATTGAAAATGGTTTGAATCGAATCACTTTTTCATATAAAGCCTTAGGTTAAAAAGACGATGTGTGGATAAGTGCCTTGCCCCACTATGGTATTTTGGCTTGTCCAATTTCATAAGCACCTATATACTGACACTTAAAAATTGCCATAAAATTTGACATTATCCGCATTGTTGACAGAGACTGTATACCGCACATATGTTGTCAAATATTGTTTTGAATTTTCATGCAAATTCTAAATTTTATGGGATTTTTTTAGTAAAAATTAAATTTAGTTATATGTCAAATGAATTTAATGATGTCGATGTTCTCCTATATATAATTGTGTACGTATGCGTTTTAAATTATTGAAATCCCAGTTCTCGTGTTTTCCCATTAGCAAAAAGGGAAAAAATAACATAAAATAACACAAAAAAGTAATTTAAAATGCGAAAGTAAATAACACATAAAATTAACTACGAAACTTTGACATCTCATCATTATTATTGAATTTTAACAGCAACAAAAATCTTATATTTTAAACACTACCATATTGCGTACGTAATTGAAAAATAATTGGTACGTGAACAAGTACATGGCCAACTGTATCTCATATACAGTTGCAAAAAAGAAGCCAGAGACGAGAGTTGAAAAAACATCTACGCGAGATAGAGCTTCCACTTTGTATGGTACTTTACAGAGTGACATTGCGTAATTATATTAGTAAATTAGCTGTGGGACCACAGTGTGTTTTATGAAATGGGTTCAAAAGGTTGTTTGAAATACAGTTCATCAAAAGCTCTTCTTAGAGAAAGGATTCATCATAAAGCAATCAAACAAACTTAACGATGGCAGAGTATTCTTATCTCACTATTCCGTTTGTGGCATATAGAGAAAAAAAATATATTTGAGAGAATGAAGAACTTTTATGAATCGAAACGAAGAAATTAAATAGATATTATCGAAAAATGATTTAGGTTGGGTCTACAAAACCTAGCAATCTCTTAACTGAAACCTCCTTAAATAATATCTAAGAGGTATGAATTGTAAACTAATGAATAATGAATGTTATGAAATTTTGACACGTTTTGTTGGAAAGTCGCCACTATCTAAAAACCATATGGATTCGCCAATAGTGGCAATGTGTATATGCCGTCTTATGAGCTTATTGACCGATGCGTCTTAATATGTGCTTGCGTGTATATTGACCGGCGACATCTGTTAGCGAAAATGATAATCTAATACTAAAATAATGTACGCAACGGTTAAGTCGATGACTTTGATCTTTCTCTACATAAACTAGCAAATTTCCATTAAGTATCACTGGCTTAGTCAGTATATACGGACTCTAACTATGGATTGCATTTTCGACATTCATTACTTTTGTTATTTAATTTGAAGAAATCTGCTGCCGAAGCCCATCAGACACTTTGAGAAGCTTATGGTGATTCTGCTTCATCATCTCACATTTGTCGGCTTTATCAAATCAACTATCCACAATGTAGACATTTTCATGCGACAGGAAAGATTCAAAAGGAGGGAAAATGGCTAATATACGAATTAACTGAAAATGCCATTTCAAACCGTTTCAACATCGCGGTTTCATTTCCTGACGTATTGTGACCAGGTATGGAAAGTAGATCTAGCTATCCACATCGACAGCAAATCGGAATGCTTTGGTTGCGCTGAAGAAATGCGAAAACGGGTCCATGGTTGGATTGCTGCCAAATCAATATCGTGCTTTCGACACGGTATCGCCATATTGCCAGAAAGATGGGAAACAGTTATAGAAAATCATGGAAAATATTTTGATTAACAGATATTGTACCAATTGGTCGCAACAAAAGCCTTTTTGAAGTGAAAAATGATCAGAATACGTGCAAGCAGCTAATACCGCATGGTAAGAGCAATCACCGTAGGTGTATGCGTTCGTATCTTCGTATCTACAACACTTAGATATCTCGGTTGTGAGAACAATTTAAACAATATCGAACAGTTGTAACTTGTGTTGTGAAATTTGGCAAAGTTGAGACTATCTAAAAATCGTAAGGATTCATCGACAATGGCAACACCTATTATTGAACACTGATAACTCAAATATGTATGTAGTCTATTAGTATAATATTTTTATACTTTCAGTATAACCGCTCGCATGAAAAGTAAGCCTTTATGTGAGAGAAAAGACTAATTGGTAATATTCGTATTCATTTCTAACGATTTATAATTAAAGTTGATATAGAAATTGTTTGTAGCAAATTTGGAAATCAACCCATACATGGATCTGATGAGAATTTATATAACAACAAAGCCTAATTTTGCGACGAAAATAGTTGGGGATCATAATATGTTTATCGACGTTTCATATATTCACGTTTTGCGGCCGCTTGCATCCAAGGTCTTCTATGATAAGTATGGTTTCGCATGGAATCGGGGCATAATTTAATGGTACTTTATGAGGAAAATAGCATGGATTAAGCTTTACCCGATTTCCACTTGTTTTGTTTTTTTTAAATCTTGAAAAGCTCAAGTTGGATTTTTTATGAAATTTTTAGTCTGTAAGTTCATTGAACACAACAGGGTGGTCAAAAGAACCCTTAATATAATGTAGACATCGTACAATATTATTAATAATTATGATGTCAATGATTATAATGAAATTTTTCAAATCGGGGATTACATGTAAAAAACAGACTAGGTTGATCTGTGAAAATCGAGGTTGACGTAAAAATAGAAAAACCTACTTATGCCATAAAAAAAATTCGAATTCTATAAAAGAATTTGCATAAGATATCCCAATTCCATCGAATCGAAGAAGAATGGAGTTATATTCTTAACCTCAAGCAGTAAGCGTTTTAGATTTCGCAAATTAATTTTTCCGAACAATCCATTTCGAAGGGGTGTTTTTTATCCACCACGTATGCGGCGTATGGTTCTAATTGATTGGTTTCGCTTCAGTTTTCAATGAAAGGCTTGAGTTTGATATAAAGAGCAGGGAGTGACATATTGAAAATGATGCATAATTATATAGCAGAGATAGCCTGTAAAGATGAACTAATTAAATTAAAAATTATTTCAATCAGTTAGGAAACCACCATTTATTGGGCAACCTAATATTATTAATGGTCGATGCAACTGGACATACAATCGGCTATGTTGATATTATTGAATCATTTACCAAATATGAAAACATAAATCAAATCAGTGCACAACCGAAACGTAGGCATAGTTTATTTAAAGGAAATCATATGCAAGCTTCAAAGTTACGTAATATAAATGTGCAAAGCAAAAAAAAGAAAAAAAGGAAAAGGATGCATGAAGGCAAAGGAGTGCAAAAACGATGCGGCATATCTATAAGAGAAATATGTTGCCTTTCGTCAGCAGAACTAAAGGCTTATGATGCCCATAGGTCTGGAAAATTCTTCTCCACCCGAATGCATTAAATTTATTACTTTGAATCAGTTTTAGATAATTTGTAATAATTTTGTTCCTTAACCAGTAACCTTGAAAATCGCTGTGAAGGATTTTTTTTTATGAACATTTCGAATAATTTTTATTAAAACTTTAACAAGTTTTCGTATACTGAAATTTTTGTTGTTTCATGTAAAGTTCTGCAAGAGCAAACTCGTCTTGTAAAGAGCAATAAGAAAATGCTTAGACCAAGGATTTTAAATATTATGTAGATAAATACTTTTATAAAATAGCTGTCGAGGTTTTCGAGAGCGTAATTGAAAATTATTAAAGTATCTGTAAGGATATAATTTTACAAGGCTGGCAAACAAATATAATAAAAAAAAATGACTTGTATTTAAAGATTTATGATCAAAATACTAAAACTCACTTAAGTACATTTCGTGCTTTAAATTTATTACGTTCTCATGGATTTTAAACACATAATTAAAAGCTTTTATTTAGGGGAACAGGGAAAGGGAGTGATAAAATTGATTAGAGAGCAGTGCTTTAAATGCGTATAGATGCAGTATTCTACACAGAATTCTTTTTTACACGTATTTGTTTTACAATTTAACATGAATTCGAAAATTAAACCCGTTTGTTAATTTTTATATAATTAATTCAAAGCATATAAAGGATAATGTCCACAGCAAATGCTAAGAGTAAGAAAAATATAATGGCAGAGGGGTGTTTTCATATAATCTTAGTCGTGTTTACTTTTTTTTTGAAGTTATGTCTTACGATTTTTATACCTTCCCGATATCACCGAAGAATGAAGGATATATTTCTTGTATTAAAATATCTACAATGTCCAGAAGCAGGTTTCAAAGACCCCCCTCCTTGATCAGCATCAAATTCTAAATCGATTTAAGCGTGTCCGTCCGTGCATTGGTGCAATGTATGTACTAGACTGTAGATTCTCCATGAAACTGAAGCTACCGTCTTCAAGTTTGGCAGAAACATTAGATGTTGTCATACCAACGGCTAAATCGGTCGAAGGACCCGCCCAAGGTGCCACATAAACTGAGAACACCTGTTTATGTTAAAAAAAATGTTTTCTTGCTCGTTACTCATAAACAGCAAATAAAAATTTGCGCGCACATTCTATGGCACCTTCTTTAGCACCTGTACCATACAAAAATGTAGAAAAATCTTCGAGGTCTACACAGTATTATAGTGTACAAATATATGAAATTTCTTTCAAATTTTTTTTTACCTCTATAACGTGTTACCAAAACCGTATAAAGTATACAAATACTTGGCCAGTTTCAAATTCGAAATGCACCTAAACACGTCCGCCTGTTCATCGATCCATCTGTTCGTCTGCCAAGCTATGTAGTATCTTTCGTTCGCAAAAAGTAATCTATCGCGTACAAACTTGTAAACGAATTTGAAAATAGCCCACACTTTTCCACAAATACACCTACAACGCCGATAACTACATATAATAAAAACTGAGAGCACCTTTGCTTTCTTTTGCTTGTTATTTATAAAGTACAAAACATACATTATACAAATTTTCAGTTATATTCCGAAAATAGAAAATATCAGCTGCGCCCACCCAGTATTATAGAGTATGAAAATTTATTTTTTCCTTTTTTTGGTTTTTTTAGAATAAATGTGATATGTGTAATATTCGGTTACGATTGAATATAATTTTCTTACTTGTCCAATTTTCTTTGTTGAAAAAATAGCTGCCACGTAAAGAAAGTACTGAACCTAAGCTTTTATTAAAAGAAGCAAATAAAAAGTTCATTTCTCTTGAAATCATGCTCCGTTGCTTTCTTTTTCTTTATTCAATTTTAATTTTATTCGAACTTAATTTTTTGTTGCTTAATTTAAAAGCCGTAATTAAGTTCTCAAACATAAAAAAAGCGGAAAAAAAGAAAAACACTAGCGTGTTAAACGTAAAGTTATCAAATATAAGTTTGCAATTCAATTATCACCTGCGTTACAAAATGAACGGTTTTAATTTATAAATAATGCATTTATAAAATGAGCTAAACACGAACGTAAAAGTTCTGAAATAACACCTATTAGACGCTTATTTAATGTCGTCATATCCATACAATTATACAAAATGGTGTATTCACCTCAGGACGAATTTTGGATACCCCTGACTATTTAAATAATATTGTAGAAAAATCATAATGTTTTCTGCCAATCGTGAGTTTTTCTAGTAAATCGATTGAAACTATTTTTCCAGCAGACATTTGCGGTTTTCAACACTTTAATGGTGTCTTTAAAAAGCATTGACAAAATTTTATAAAACAATGATTAACTTAAATTAAAAAAGATCAAGAAAGTTTTGTGGTACAGCTGAAGGAAGTGAACACGGTATACATTTGTAATAAATATATATCTTTTTTATTTAAATAATACAATGTAAACAATGTAATGTAATACAATGTTTTTATACCAATTTGTTTTACAAAATTTCAATTTGCCGTTTGTTGCGGTCTTCGTTACGTTTTTCTTCTGATTCATGATCGCCATGCGACAATATGTCAAGTTTATCATTGCATGTGCAGTATTCGTTAAATTAACCTGGCCAGAGATTTGTTAATGTGAAAGGAGAGCGCATACAAATTTCAATTTCAACTGGCAACTGCGTTCAAAAAATGGGGAGAATTTTTTTTAATAATATTATTGGTTGTATAAATAAGCTTTCTTTGTTGCGTTTCGTTGTTTTATAAAAAATACCGAAGGCATTTTTTTTTCCAAAATTTTTAATATAACCAGCGCTAGGCATTGCTACGGTATGAATGTCAGTTGTTGAAAAACTGTTGCTCACAGTGCGTCAAAGGCCAAACTGATTAATATTACCAAACAGACTTTACGGTACTGACTGAAGCTATAAAAATGATTAACTGTTTTTCTGGTGGAGATGCGGTAAGCTATGACACGGTTACAAGACGGTCTGCAAAATTTCGTGCAAAAAATATCAATCTGGTAGTGTATCTTTGCACGTGTCCATCCGGTGCCGTAGCAAGAAAGCCTGGAATTGACCTTTAGCTTGCGCTGGAAACTTTGCCTGATTGCAACGTATATTTCAGAACCGCCTCCTTTTGATTACGAGTGCTTCATGATGACAATTGGTAACAGATCAGCGATTCAGGAAAATTAAGAATCTGCAAGAAAGGTTCGATGACTATTTCTCCAGGAAGCTTCTGTCGCGAGAGTGTTCGCAAGCCACCTGATAAAAGACAAAAGACTACCAATGATAGTCATAACAACTATCGCTAACATCTGGCAGCGATTTCGTGTTATTTGGCTCGTTACCTTGTAAATTGCAGCATATTTTCATTAAAACAATAAACTCACAGTCATAGCTTGGTTTTGTGACCCGCCATTAGCCCGAAGAACTGGTGATTTGTCACAGTTTTCTAATTAGATATTAAACTTGGTATCACGGAGTTATACTCACAAAAAAAGCGGGAATTTCAAATTGAAGTATCAAAAAAGAAAGAATTTCAACAGATTTTCACAAGCAATGGATCTACAAACGTGCAGAACAAATATGTTTGTTTTGGAATTGATGATATTAACTCAATGAAATCAAATTATTATTATCCATAGGTTTTTGATAAGATCCCTAAAACTTTATATTCAAATTGACAAAAAGAAAAAAAAACATTTTACGAAGAATATATAATTTTTAACCAAACACTAAAAGACGAAGATGACATTTTTCGATTTTCATATCCTTGTGTTTAACTTTGTTATCCAAAAAGAAGAAAAGAAAAAAAAATGCACATTAAGGGCATTTCAGTTCTTTTTCAATAATATGCGCCTGTCGCAAGAAAATTTTATTTTTCTTATGAATCGATTAACACTAGAAACGGGCAAGTTAGCCTAGGGTGGCGTTCGGAACAGTACAGGGGTTAAGGTATCAGCGATTGGTCGTACGTCGAATTTCTCGTATTAAGTACGGTGACATCAGTTGCTGTCCGTCAGGAACTGCCCACGTTTCTAGAACGCGTGAAGTGGGATTCTCAACCTGCTACGTTAATAAACTGGCCACGAACTATAAAATACGTGTTTCTAATCGTAATTCAGTACGTTTTTCAAATTCCATATAATTTCGAACACGAAATAAGAGTTGAAAGTTGGAAACCCTATATTTTCACACACATAGCTAGCAAATAATTATTTTAATTTCCCTTTTCGCTGCACAGGATTCCGGACTTTGCCATAGACTTTCTATTTCTTAAATTGATACGTAGGCTGCCTGGCTAAGGAGAATTCGCAACAGGCTCGCAATCGTTAAAGCCCGTAAGCAGAAAAAACTGTCTAGACTTCTCCCCCTGAGAGTGAACTCTCTCTCTTTTAGAACTACTTTTACATACGAAAACTAAAAGCTACATAATATTAACACTTACGTGTTAACGCATAGAGAGGGCAATGATAATTATAAATTCCAAACGATCCTATTTAAATTGAATTGTTCGTTCCTTCTGAAAGTCGCACAAGGCCATTTTCTGTAAAAATTCGAATTTTTTTAAGCGACGAGTCACTATTATGTTATCATTTTTTGGAAAAAATAATTTGTTTTTATACCTAACAATGATGATGAGGGTGCAATCAGTTTATTCAACGTTATATACCATATTAAGCATAGACATTCTTGATCAGTAAATTTAAATACAACTGTATGTATTTTCCCGTCTGTTTGCTCGTCCGCCCGTGTGCTTGTGTGTGATAAACACACTCCATGAGAAAATCTTGCAGGTATGCAGGTTATTGAAAATCCATCAAGTCTGTCAAAGAAACCGGCCACAGTACAATACAAACTGAGAACATCTTTAGCTTTCAAAAGCAAGAAAATTAGGTTTTTTGTTCATTTTTTATAAACTGCAACAAACACTACAATAAAAATTTCCAAGAGTACTCCATAATTGATTTCATAGTACCAGAAAATGAAGGCGAACACTGGAGCCCCTTTCGAATATTAAAGCGTATCGAAATTTCTTTTTTCGAGACAAAGGTGGCGGGTACAGAAGATTCGACCAAAGCCGTACATAACATTCTCTCGTTTTTTTTTTTTTTTTTGAAAACTAAGCTACATGAACTTTGCAAATTAAGCGGCTCGTTTTTTTAAAACTTTTTTTTCAACTCTCGCAATTGCTGAGATATGCTGCACATCTTTTTTTTCATTCAATATTGTTAAGCACATATTCTTCATTATTAAAAATGAGGTCATTTGGATCTAAAACGTGGATATTCAATTAATTTTCCAGAATTATAACTATGCCAGTCCTGTCCGTTACTTATAACAAATGAATATTAAATGACACTAATGAGCCGCATTAAAGCAAGGCAACGAAGAGCTTTTCATTTATTTGCAATTTCAAGCTAAGTGACTTAACAAGCATTTTGTTTAAACCTTTCATACATGAATTGTACAGGGAAAAATACCTCAACATGCAATAACTTTAAAGCAGCGCAAAAACCTACACATATCGAGACCGATAAATGTTTTGGTTTTTGGATAAATAACGAATTTCATGTTTTCCTTTTCAAGCGCAATATCTGAAAAACTATAGTTGTTATACACAGACCTACAGGGAAATAGTACATCTACCCATACCTAGACACATATGTGTCGATCTCTTAATGCAATTTTTATATCAAATTTCTTTCTTTTTGTTGCTTTTCATGTTTCTTAGATAAGTATGCGAGTATTCAAGGTAACACAAATGTTGTGTAAATCATTACGTACGTGTAAAGTATTCTTTCTTTCTTTTTTTAATACCACAGAGAGAGAGCAATTTGTAAAACGATCTTTGCCTGATTCTTGTAATCCTTACATTCAATTTTATGCTTTCCAACGTTTGTTTACGCTTATTGACGCTTACGATTGACGCGTGAAAATATTGTTTATTGTTAGATAAGAATCGGTTTCACTATTGTTTATATACACATACACATGTACATACACATCGACATATCGATAAGAAAATCGACCGAATGTTTCATATCCATCACCATTATTCTAAAAGAAAAATTCAAGAAAAATGTTAGAGCTAAATTTTCATATTCTATAATGGTGGATGGGCGTGGCTCATTTTTTCTACTTTTTTCGAATTAAAGTGAAAAGAGATACCCCTATCTGAAGGAGATACCCCTGCTTTGGCAACCATGAGTAGGCTTGCTACAACAATTGACATTTGGACAGAAGGACTGAATGTTTCACATTTGATACTCATACATACATCAAATTGTGAACTGATGTAAGAGTGTTTGCGCGTCCGTCTGTCTGTAGGTCTTCACAATGTTTATAGGTCTGTACAATGGCAAAAATGAAGCTATCTGCTTCAAATATGGCAGAAACAATGGAAGCTCCTGCTCACAGGTTGGTATTGAAAATGGGCCAAATCGATCGAAGGACACACTCACCACGTAAACTATAGCATATAAATGTACAAAAATTTGGAACCATATTCTATGGACGATGCTATAGCCTTTGCCTACCCAATATACTGTATCAAAATTTAATTGTCTTTTCAATACCTTTAAAACTTGCAGAAACAGCCCTCAAAAGCCCCATAAAGTATACAAATTCTTGGCTAGTATCAAATCTTGAATGCGTGGGAACATGTCCGGCTGTTCATCTGTCCACCTGTCTCTTTGCGCAACTTTTTAGCAATTGTGGTACACATACACCCATTAACGAAAATGAAGATATTGCCTACAAATTTGTAAAAGAATGTGGGATTGACCTAAATTTTTTAAAGGACACGTTCACGATGCCCACATGCCTCTACGATAAAAACTTCTATTTTGGAAATAGAAGAAATCAACTGTGCCCACTTCATATTAAAGAGCATGAGAATTTTGTTCTTTTAGTTCTTTTGTTGTCTTTTTGCGGTAAACAGTGATGGGTATAAAAGATTTGGTCCGGACCGAATTTAATTTTCTTACTTGTTGAAACTCAACCATTCAAAAAGATTATATTGACCCACGCGCTAAATCTGGTATTTACACGGGTTTGACTTTCATAGATCACAAAAAGAATGTAATGTAATGATCACATTTTTCTAATTGCGCACTTGCTCATGCATGAATATATTTAATTTTCTGAGACGAAATGGGAAACAGTAGCAAGAGAAAATTTGAACCTCGTTTTCTTCCTGTAAATCAAAACGTAATATTAAATGCAATCTAACACACAAGCACGTAGACAAACATAGCCGCATTGGTTATTCATGGTGAAAAAGAATATAAATAATTAAAGAGGTCTCAACTGCACTTTCTTTTTTGGTCCACATCACAAAACTTCGAGAAATATAATGAACTCTTTTTCTAATTAATGTAAGAAGCAAACGTAAGTATCGTCCTGGCCTGGGTGTAATTTCTTCCTTGTCTTGCTGTTTCCCTTTCGTTTATTTGTCTTAAGCGGTTTTCTTTATTTTATTGCTGCTTTCTTGATTAATATTTATTTAAAAAGAATTACAAACTCTGTTTAAGGAAAGAAAGTCTTTGCTTCTCTGCAAAAAGACAAAAGAGGACATTCTATGAATTTAATTTCTTTACATTCTGACATTCCTTCGCCGTTAATGATGCACACCGTTTGAAACGTTTATTCCCATAAATTGCTAATCGTTAAATTTATTCGTGGGAAAAATTTCAGTATTATTTACGGAAATTGTTTTTGCGGTTCTTTACGTCAGTCATGTAAGCAAATATATATAAAAATTTATTAAATTCTGAAACGTTAGAACAGTGCAGTGTTATTCAGAAATTCAAACCGTCAACGATAAAAGGTATGCGCTTATGCCGTTACTGGGATAAACATTTTTTATAAAATCATAAAAAGTTTATTTCGAAATTTTTCTGAGAAACAAGATATAAAAATCAATTTAACCTAAAAACGAGAAACGAAAACGGATAATCAGGTAAATACGGAGGGTGGACTGCTGCCACTACTCGTGATGCTGAAAAATCATATTTTTGGCATACTACGTCTGCTTATGTTTTTATTCATAACCTAATTATACTAATTGCGATTACTCAAGTTGCTCGATAATGACTTTCGTGCGCTTGACAAGCTTCCAATAAACAACTCTTCTCTGTGTCCTTTTTTTAGCGGATATGGGTATATAATCATATGTTTTCGCCTTCGCCATTCTTATGGAGATTTGGTGGAGGTTCTCGAAAGACTTTTTAAGCTTATAGCAACGCAGATAAAATAGACAACGCTGAATAGCGCTTTATTCGCGAAGTAAGCAAACGAAATAACACTCCTGGTATATGGCGTTTTCTTTTTTACTGGCATATAACTCGATCTACTTGAAGGTAATGAAAAAAGACTAAGCTGTATACTAATCGGAGAGCTTGCACGTAGTGTGAGGTGAAGCCTAAAGACATTACTTTAAATATCTAATACGATATAATATTAATTACGACGTCGCTTGAAGGGCATAATTCTGTTTTATTATTACTTTCTATCAATTAGTCAATTTCATTTTTTAAAGTTAAAATCAGAATCATTTTATATAAAAATGTAATTTGTTTAATAATGGAAATTTAGCGAGAGGTAAGAATGACATGAAAGTCCTAAGTCGTCTTAAGCAGCCTAAGTAGTTATGAAAGCAATAATTACATGATTTTTCCACCGCCGATAGCCTCAATATTTTCGTCCATACTAATATTACAAAATCTTTAACTTTTTCTTGATAACCTTGTACGTCCACTTGGCTACGTATATCTGTCTGCCCTTCCATTGTAGAAAACTTAATGGTCACAACGATTGAGACAGAAAATTGAAAATTCGTTTATTTTGTCGTCATTAGGCGTTCACCCTATAGTATACAAATACTATTCTATACAAATCATATAAAACCGCAATTTACCCACAGAAGGCTCTATCAGCACATGTAGAAAAAAGACATGTGTGATGTTTTATTTTAGAATTTGGATGTCTGGCAAAAATACGCAATCGTAATATTAACATGTACCATAACACGAAAATACTTTTTCGAACATCGAAAAGATCGAATTTTGTACCAAAAGAAAAGCATTTGTTCTTTGCCAGAACAATTCAAAGGAAGATATATTTGCCAACAGGCAAAGAAAAGTGGGTTTATTTTAAGAATTCCAGGTGTAAAAATTCATGGGAGTATAATTCAGATAGAGTGCGAGACTAAATCGCTTTGCGATTTAAGTCGATATTCTGAGTCTAATAGGATCAGTCCCTATATTCCTTTAACTACATGCCAGGATTATCTTTTACCTTGTCCGTTGAAAACTTTTAAGTTAGCAATTAAAGTGGTTTTAGTTTAATTTCTTAGAATAGATAATAAAGAAACTTACGGTTTTTGAGCACTACATGCAATAAAATATACATTGCACGGACGTGGAATTCAGTCTTGTAAATCAATATCTCTGTAAGCAACGAATTGTAGAATTGATGTATTTTTAAATGTGTTTATATACATATATGTGGTTTATATGTATTGTGTATGTATGCCACGTATTTCTTTATACTTTAATGCACGTTGAGATAAATAGTAAAATCTAACATTTAAAGATTTTTTTAAATGACAAGAAAATCTTCTCTTTTACGGCATTTTATTTTCCTGACAGAATCACTTTTAAGAATTTTTTCTTGGAATATTTCACATTGGGGTTATGCGTAAATATGTTTTACAAAACTTAGTTTTTAAAAAAATATAAACTTAAGAAGGCTACGTTCAATACGAGGCGCATTCATAAAATGACAACAACGCGAAAACTATATGGCCTAAAATATATTGAGCCTATTAAACTCAAAAAGCACGAAATGAATACATTCGTTTTGATATCACCGTAGCCTGACATTTTGTACTTGACCTGTTGCTAATGCGATCTCGATCTTAAAACCGTTCCATGTGCCGCCGTTATATCTAAACTCTACATGGGATATGTTGAAATTCTTCATTTTATGGCGCAACGTACTGTCTGGAAGTGACTATGATTGATTATTAGATTTGAACTTCGTGCCATATATGCATGTTCAGCGAGTAAAATTGCATTTAGTATAAGACTTCGAGTAGATGAGGAAATAAGGCTCCTGCTTTTTATATAAAAAGTCCTTTGTTATAAAACTAGCCATATTCTTAAATAAGGCCGAAGAAAGAACACTTGATATTCCTTCGGCATCAGATCACATGTCAACGTCTTTACAACGTTGCACAGGTTAAGATTTTTGCCCAAAGTACCACACAAACTGATCATACTCCTAACAGTATGATTGCAATATTCGTTTTATGCTTGCAGTTCCGTCTGTCTTTGGGTACGGGTATGTTTTATATTAAATACACTAATCCGTCTCAAGATAGTAAATTGTGAACGGCATATGAATATTTTTGTCTGGCCAAGCTAAGTAATAACACTTAAACTTCTACTGTGAGACATTGATCTGTAACGCAGGGTTAATTAAGATTTTTATGTATTAAATCTAGAAGTGTTTCTTCGTCTTAAGCTTAAAAGCTGCAGAGATTCAAAATTTTCGATGCCGGGCAGGAACTCGCTCATCTATTCGTTTGTTATATTAAATTTACGTTGTTCCTTTAAGAATTAGTATTGATTTTAATTCACTTTGGCTTCACGATCACGTTATAATTTACTTTTATTGAATAACACCAAGCTAATCCTGTACTGTATACAATATGTCTTACTCACTTCAATACAATACGACATACTTTATGGCCTTACATTAAATTCCTAGGCTGCACTAGCATACATAAAATACAAAGATGTTTATAGACTAAGTGTGGGACCAAAACGATTTTATGACTTTGGTCATAAGGTAGGTCATCTAGGTAGATTAGAACTCAGGGACTTTTCCGTTCAAGTCTGAAAAATAAGCTCAATATTTTTTAGACTATATATCATTTTATATATGACACAGAACGTCGTCTTTCAGCAACAAATAATAGAGATGGCGAAAGAAATTCTTGTTGCTTTCTTATTATAACTTTTTTTAAAAGCAGTGTGTGTTCCTTTTTCATGTACATATAATAAATCAACAACAAAAGTGAAAATTGTACTTATTGTATGGTTTGTTGTTAAGCGAATAAAATACACACTATGGATAACAAATCGCTCAGCGAAGGTATATCGGCATATAAAATTAGAAAGAACGTAACGTTTCTCGAGTAAAACGATAGAGAAAAGGAAATCGAAAGATATAAAAAATGAATTGCATTTTTATACCTTACACCACTTGCGCTACACTGTATGTTGAGTGCCGATATACGCAACAGATGAAAGTACTGGAGATACACGTAACTTTTATTACGCCAATCGTTTCAGAATCGCTTTCTGAGTCGATCTAAGTTTGTCTGTCCGTCCAATATATGTCCATGCATATTTGTGTCAAATCTACAGGTCGCATACTATGAGATATTTTAATGAAATTTAGGACACCGACGCAGGTCACTATTAAAAGTGGTTGGGATCCAAGCACTATTTCGACTACTCATTTTATACATTATTTTGAAAAGTCGTTATATATATAACTCTACTAAGCAAAGTGATATTTTTTAGCTTGTTTTTAAAGCTGCAGTTCTTTAAAGCTAGACAAGAGAATATAACAGTTGTCGATTATATGCTCGTGGGTACAGTTTATAGCCCATTAGCGTATATAATATACCAAGGAAACAGAAGAGTTATTTTATAAAATATAAACAGAAATAGTTTGCAAAAGGCGTGAGAAATTAACACATGGCGGCAAGTAATGATAACTGTAGCGTAAAAGAAGTGTAAGTGCAATTATGTAACTCAGTTGCATTCCCTTTTTTGCCGTGCGTTTTCAGGTCTTCTTTTCATTACATACATTCATTTTTCTAGTTTTTCTTGTGCTTTTAATTAGTTTCAATATTAAAACTCAAAGTCGTGGAATTTGTAATAAAAATAATGTTACAAAAATCCCAAATCCAGTTAATGGTAACTGATTGATTTTTTCCAAGTAACAAATTTCCTAGCGCATATTCGCGGCGCGTCATGCAGCTGCCGGCCGACGATAAAGATTAGCAGAAAAACAGACAGGGAAAAACCCAGGTGCACATCCGCGGCGCGTCCTTCAGCTGCCGGCCGAGGAAAACGATTAGCAGAAAAGCAGGTTAACGGTTTAAAAATGAAGCCATGAAGTTAGGTAATAATAACATGCTTGAAAAAACATATATAAGTAGACTATTTGCGGAAGACAGTTTAGACATACGAGAACATTGAGTCGCAAGAGAACATTTGAGTCGAAAAACAATACCAGAGTTGAGAGTATTGCCAAAATAAAATGTAAACAATCCTAGCCTTAAAGAATAGGTTGTAAATAAAGAAACTTGGAGTTAAAAGAATTCTGAAGTGCATTTCTCTTGAAAATAATATCCACGATCTAGTGATACGGACCGTATTGAGAAAAGCGGAAATTCCTAACAATCATATAAAGAAAAGAATGTGCTTTATCAAACTATGGTATAGGAAATATTTAAATCTATAATGCTAACCTATTTGGATCTTACTTGTTTATGAAAGTACAGCATACAGATTACGATATGACGATACGTTTCACCAAAAGTTATACTAGACTGGACTGACGTTCCTAACCGGTTCAATAATCTTATTCGAAGTCATTATTCTCCCATGTGCAAACCGAATATTCAGACGAGACCTTTTGAAGCTAGGATACGTGCAAATTGACTTGAATCTAGATGTTGAACCAAAACGAATTGCAATTTTCTCGACAATGCATGTGCAGCCATGTTAATACAATGTTTTATTTCATACTATTCGTCGAGCAGTCGTTCAAATGGCGGTCCACTGTTGTCGTATATATATCGGGGAACATCTACTCGAATTTCGGGCCGGAGAAAAAAATCCACTTTTTTTCCTCATCTCATTAACGGGTTCTCCGGATAGTAGTATATATAGGGCAACGACGGGTATGCGCTTGCCCGCTCCGAGCAGATTACTTCAGGCCCAAACTCAAACACCCACCCACCCACACGCAAACACAAACACACCTTCCCGCTTGAAGATAAGTTCGCCAACATTTCCAGCCTATATAAGCAGAGTGTTCGCTTAACTTATTTCTAAAAATAATCAAACCACTAAATCGATATAAAAATAAATCAAAAAATCGAAATAAAAAAATGGAATCAAAGCACAACGCAACATCATCATCAATATTAGTATCATTAACATTAGCAAAAATAAAAAAGGAAAGAAAAGAAAAAAGATATGATAAGAAATTAGAAATATAAAAAATACTTTGAAAAACCTCACAATTTTTTTAAAATTTCTTTAATAGAACTTTCTGGAGACTCTTAGTGAGGACTGGAAAATATAAGGACAAGGCTGTCAATTGGCACAGCCCTTAAATCATTTAAGTATAAAGCAAAAGCAACACAATTTGGAGAGAAAATTACTCTTTATTTGGAATCACTTGAAAGAGACTTACTGTTCGCATTTCTATCTAAGCACACTAGTCAAATATTCCCGACCAACATGTTATCTTTCGAGGAAGATATAAATCTATAGCTAATGCATTTCTTTTTGAGTTTATTCAAAACGAAAATTTTAATTTATTTCATTAAAAATTCTTTTTACATAGTTTGAGTATGTTTTTATAATTAAATCTGCAATCAGTTTTACTAAATTGTTTGAGATAAGCATTTAAATTTTTTTGTTGACTCTTATATAAGGTATAAAGCGAAGCATAATATCCGCAAAGTGCTTGAAAAAAGGAACTGCTTCTGTATATGCGTGTCGGAGTTTCTATTTAAAAAATTGGAAAATTCTTTTTTCAATGGTCTTTGGCCATATGAATCAAAATATTCCGCTCCGGACTTCAAATTAAAGTAAAAGGCAACCAAGAGCATATTCAGAGCTCACTTTCCGTGGTAAGTTACTAGCTGGGAAAACACCTTGTAAATGCTTCTTTGTAGAGAAATTTGGCCTAAGTGCTTGATCTATTTGTATCGTATTCATATTAAAGCGTAATTTTCACGTTACTGTTTTTATCTATCTCTAACATTGGATCACACTCGCAGTACACTATGCAAGTTACAGCGGATGATAATGCCCGAGCGAACTTGCCTTCAATGCGCATGTTTCGTTGTCTTAAAATGTTAGCATAGCAATCGTTACTGCAATGATCAGCGGTCAAACGCTAGTACAAAACAGCTATCCTTAAAAAGTTTCTTATTTATATGAAGACCACAATCTGAGTGATTGATCCCAGCTGATTTGAACAGCGTGCTATAAGCCTTGGTTGATTTAATTTTTGCAGAGTGGTTGAGCGGGTATTTGAACAGCATTGACTGATAAATTAACCCTTTGCAAATAAAAATGCTCGCAATTGAAAGGATCCATTGTTCGATCGCCTAAATAAGGGCCATTGTAGAAATGCCGGAAATTGTTTTATGACGACACTATCTACTAATAAGGTGTGGTTTCCAGTATATAAAGTGAATGCTTTAACTTTTACTTTGTTAAATAGATATAAAGCTGCTTTCGTTTGAAATGTTTTATGATGAGCAACCAGTATTTCAGGATTAATAGTTATGTGATTCATAAACAATTATGCTTTCAATATTTTAAGCTGCGTTTCCTTACCAGGATTTTGAATTAAATAAAATTACGATTTTTCCAAACTAAATATAAAGCGCAAATCAACGTTATTAAGTAAAAGTTTGAGTTGATTAAAAATATCTCCTTGCGGCTTTCCAAATAATTCAACTGCATTACTCTTAGCAAACAGTTCAGTTAATTGTTTTTTACCATCATAAAAGACTTTAGGATACCATCCAGAGTATGGTAAATGTGTTCAACTAGCATCAGTGTCGTAATTACGTAGAGTTTGTATGAGGTAATTGTTGTCACTTTGCAAACCAATACGTTATTTAAATATAAGGATACGCTTCGAAATATTGGATGCAGAAGATTATTAACAATGCTAGAGTTATCGTCAGTAACATCAGAATTATCTTTATTCTTCAATTGAAAAACCAACTTCAAATAAACACTGCAAAGATCTCGACATGTTTCTTTATTACCAAGCAGAGAAATTCTATGGAGCTGGGATTATCTAAGGATTGAATAGGATTATAAGAGACTTCTTCTATATTTATTCTCTTTTGTGTTTATGAAATTTACATGATATTTTGCTCGCTGATATTTCTGCCAAATTACTTAAAGCCTTTTTCCTTTGCTCTGTCGAAATGTTTCTAAGTGGTTTGCGACCGAAATCATTGAGAATAGATTCGCCTGTATCCATAGCTTGGTCTTTAATCGCATTGAAAGCTGATAGAAACCACGATTTTGAATTTCTAGAAAAGTATTCGAAGAATGAATCAATACCGCAACCCACGTTGCGGGGTGACATATATAATGATCCTATGTGGCTTACACCACTTCCAAGTTGATTAGAGTAATATGAAGTATACACTTGCTCCATGTCAATCTGTTACACTTCTGAATGAAATGTTAAATGTGCTCTCATTTATATCGGATATATTTTAATTGCGTTTCTATTTTCTAATGTGAAGAGTAGTGTAATTAGGTATAATGAAATCGCGAAAATTATATTTGGCACCGTCTGCACTAAATATGTGCATAGTGAAATTGATAAAACATGTTGCCTCGTTAATTATAAAATAGAGAATAAACTAGGACTTCATGGAATATATCATTTTATAAATATTTATTTATTTAATCTTAAGTAATAACTTTAATGACGTCTACGTTTTTTTAAAGATAGATAAAAACTTTATATAAATTCTTGAGAGCACATCTAAATTTAAAATCATTTCTGTGATGTGGGCAGTTAGTATAATAAATAGGTTATTTTCTCAAAGATGTTTGAGTGTCTACGAATATCACTTTGGATTTTAAATATTTTTTAAGAATTTCTTGTTTTTCTCTTCCCGCTACTAAGATGTTAGGGGAAATCAATTATTTTGCATTCATAGACAAAATGTTTTTTTCAAATGACATTTTTAGTTTTTAATCATTTATGTAATCACCGACGTTTGGGATGACTTGTTTCGATCGTTCCTGCAGAAGTTCAACCCCCCACTTGAAAAATCGGGATGGGCGTGACTTAAAATACAACTCAAGGTGCGTATGGACATCGGATAAGAAATTAAAATTTTTACTTCGTAACGAATGCTCCAGTGATCTGAACAGACGGTAGTCCGACGGTGCTAAGTATGGAGAGTATGGAGGGTGCGGTGGAAGTTCCTAGCCTAACTGCTTAATTTTCTCTTGAGTAATCTTCGCTGCATGAGGACGGGCATTATCTTGTTGGAGTATCACACCTTTTCTGTTTACTAAAGCTGATCTTTTTTCTATGAGTGCGGACTGTAACCGTTGTCATTGTTGCCAATACAGGTCAGCAGTAACTGTTTGCCCAGGTTTCAATAATTTGTAATGCACTATACCGGAACAATCCCACCAAATATACAATAACACCTTCCTCAGGGATAGGGTTCGTTTAGGGGTTGGAAGAGGTCGACCGTTTGCAGACAACCACTGTTTCGATCGCTTTATGTTATCATAAAGGATCCATTTTTCATCTCCAGTTACGATCCTAGACAAAAATGGATCTCTGCTTAGTCTGGTGAGCATAGAATTACAAATTGTTTGCCGAAGATCTTTATTGACCTCAGACAACAGGTGTGGAATCCATTTACCTTGTGTATTTACCTTGCCAATTTTTTTTAAATGCCTTTGACCCAAGGCTTCTTGATAGTTTCTGTATAGTTAACCTTGGATCGGACTCCACTAGAGATTTTAAGGCATCGTTATCGAACTGGCCTGGGCGTCCAATTCGATGCTTATCTGACAGATCATAATCACTTGCAGCAAATCTTCTGAACCAACGTTGACACTTGTTGACCTTCATCGCATCTCCATATATGTCGTAAATTTTGCTTGTTGTTTCCGTGGCACTTAAACCGGCGTTAAAATGGAAAAGTACACAATTACGAATATGGCTCTCAGAAGGTACAAAGTCCGCCATTTTATTACAGGGCTATAAAAAAAATTTATATTGTTGGGAATAAATTACTAACAAACTGGTTGAAGAATAACACCAAAAAAGGTATGCTTACACTTGTCTGGTTGCCGCAGGACTAATGAGAAATGGTATCTTGCGAAAATAATTGATTAGTTATGGGTTATAATCATAGTGATTCAAGGGCGACAGTATGTCACCTAAGCCGGTATAGTCTATTACTCCACCCCACCGTTTTAGACAAATAAATAAATCTAACACAAAAATGATTTGATCTTTGGTCTTCTCATTTAATTCCTTTTCAGCGAACGGCGGTCTAAATAAAAAGTAGTTAGCTACAACAGAATTTGCGCTCAAATATGCAAATTCTTTAATAAAAATTTGTTTCTGATTTCCATGACAATGCTGGAAATGAACAAAAACAAACGTTCTTTTAGTTATGCTGGAAATAGTTTGATGAGTTACTGATAAATACTGAGCTGATTTTATATAATCTTTGTGTTTATATTCTAAAAGAACTCACATCACTTTCAGTACTTGCTGTATCATCTCAATACGTGGATCACATACTGCAAAGGGATTAGGAAGCTCCGCGTTTACCAAGAAGAAATCAAGACCATCAATTAATATTTGGTTTGGAATATTTCATTAGTTTAAAAACTAAAATCAAATGTGGTTTTTTAGCTTCAAGAAAGTTTAGACCAGTTTTATGGTTGCAAGATAATAAAAGTAATTTTCTTGGTTCTATCCGTGACCGATGGATTCATTTAATGGTATACAAGGAATACATACAACTAAAATTGGATCAATTACACTTTATAGAACTTGGGAGCATTCTAGGTTATCCAACTCTACACAATATTGCGTGTAATTTTAAATATAAGAGGGATGGACATCGTCTGTTGATTGTTAACCGAAAAAGACAGGGAATAAAATAAAGCTAAAACTGTTACTATTATTATTATTATTACCTAAATAAAACGGAACCCAAAAATTTCCATCGCATATTAATTTTTTTTTTTAAGTTTATTCTTGTATACATATTATTTACATCTTATTTACATATTTCTATTACGTAATTTATAATTATTTTTCATTTATTCATATATACATAGTATTTACACATCGTTATTTATATATATTTTGATTACTTATTTTATGATTTCCCGACGCTAATATGGAAATCCTATCCCCTAAAATACATTGCTTATCATCTAAATAACCTGACGCTATTTTTTTGCAGATCTCTGTTTATAATGCTTCTATTGTGTGGTCTCCTTCATATAGGTGCTATGTAGACTCAATTGAATTTATTCAAAAGCAATTCCTGTTGTTTGCTCTTAGGAAGTTGTGTTGGGATCCGTCTGCTTCTCTTCCCCCCTATGAAAATTGGTTGCTTCTTTTGTCCTTACCGTCTCTTGAAAAACGTAGATTTGTTCTTGGCGTTTGCTTCGCAATCAAATTAATAAACGGCGCTATTGACTCGCCGTCATTACTTGGAGAAATAAGTTTTAATGTTCCTAACCGCTTCTCTACGCACTTTACCTTGGTTAAGGTTAGTCATTGTAAATATAATTATGAGCTGTTTAACCCGCTCAGAGTTGTTTGCAAAAACCTAAATAACGTCTATCATCTTTTTTCATTATCGGACACTTTAAAGTCCATTAAAGCAACATTGCTTAATACACGAAATTTGCCAATGACGGACTTAAACTAGCTCTTAATCCTAAAAAGTCACTATGATTCGAAAATTAATTGTTGTTAACTATTATCGGTTGCCAAGCTTATGCATGTTTGCGATGGCTTAGGGGTTCATTTGCAACTAGGTTCTGTACCGGTTGTGGGTGTGGCTCTGTGCTAATTGTGAACATGCTTTTTTTTCTTTTTTTCCTTTTATTTGTTTTATTGTACTTATACTACGTTTTTTTTAATAACAATTAATTTAAGATTTACTTTAAGAGTCATTTGAACTCGACTGTTGTTTGTTTTAGTTGAGTTTCTGTATAAGTGGAATAAATAAATAAATAAATAAATAAATAATTACTGTATTTTAATTTTTTGCCCGTTTATCTTTCTCCGCTTCCTTTTCTTCCTTTTCTTATAAAACTTTTTTGTTATTAGGCATGACATTGTCTATATTGCCGGGGAGGTAATCCGATGTGTCAAATTTATGAGGATCATTTTTAATAATATCATATATATTACCATCAGATTCTATTATGACTTAATCTGTATCCATATATATGATCTTCATTCTTTGACTCTAGTTAATTGAAAACTTGTAATAAAAATCGCACATATATTGTCGACTTTTCCTCTTTTGGTGTTTAAGCTAATGCAGGTCTCTAACCAAGACTTCTGACTATATTTTAATATTCTATGAATACATTTTAACTGCAACCCTTGCTGCAAGCAGAAGAGCAGTTTTTTTAAAATGAATCTTACAATTCATTTAATGGGTTAATTCTGCTATGAGTTTTTTATACTTTCCAGTAGGAGGAATTTTGAATATCAGACGGATAATCTAGGTTAGCTTCCAAAATGTAACCATTATTTTCATCGATATCAATGGAGTAAATACCAAAATCTATTACTTCACTTTTGTTTAAAAATAGGAAGATTGCATATGGAAGTTTTTAAGACATGGCCCATCCATACAAATTGTTAACATCCATATAGGCCAAAAACTTTTCAGACTTGCTTTTATCATAATTATGACTAAACTTATTGTTTGACTCGGACACTGAGTAATGCCACCTCGAATACTATATTTTAACAACGTATGAATTTCAGCATCGGCAATCAGCTTCAATTCAACTCTAGTGTATTTCAGCATGGCATCCTAAGAGAGAGATTGTGCTGCAGCATAATTGCGTGGATCTAGTTTATATATTTCGAAATACAAGATCCTGAATTTCTCGGAAACGCCGGTTAGTGTCAACACATCGCTTTGGAGGTATCGAACCATATGCTCTTTAAGGTTTTGACACTCGACACTCGACTGCGTCCCACACCCTCTTAGCGAAATTGTAGTCAGCCTCACTACATTCGCGATCGAGCAAATAGTTATAGAAGCACGCTCGGCTTGGTAAAATTGGATCATCGCTTATATAATCGTAAGGAACGATACCCATCCGACTCATTAACACAAATTTTTCTGAATCCTTTCTTTCCTTAAAACATTAAACCGGCTGGTCTCCAAGTATTTAGCCAATTTTTCTAAACTATGCACTTTAAAAATCGATTTGAATCCACAAAGTTCATTAAATATTTTATCCCATTCTCCGCCATTACACTCTTCCTAATTGATATATACAACTTAGAATGTATAGCCGACAAATTAAACCCTAATTGTGTAATAAAGAGGTGAATATCATATTTACTTAAATTATGAAAGATAATTGGAAAGTGGGGTAGCTTAAATTGAAGAGCTTTCCTGCATTCGGTATCGACGAACCTCACAAATTTCTCGATAAAATAATTGAAGCACTTATCCTTATATCCCAAAGTTACTTCCTCACACAAGTAGCATTTGGTGCATTGCGTCTGTGTGGGTTGTTCACCTTGTGATAGTTGCTTAGAGCTTGCCGAATTCTTCCAGTACAGCTGACATAGGTCATCCATTTTACGCTGCTATACAGGTTTCTCCTCATAAAAATAAGAAATAAACAAATTCAATTAGTTACTTAAATAAAAACCAAAAAAAATTGATAATATGCTCACCAACAAAAGTATGCTGTTCATCGCACTGTTCATTACACATGTTTAATATAGTACGAGACCGTGCACGCTTTATGCTGTTAAATTGTTTTCGTCCCCTCGCTCCTGTTAAGGACTTCTATGGGCTTAAGGACAACCTCTATATCAGTATATGTGAATACTGGCGGCGATAACTTTTTCTCAATATTTTTAAACTTGGTTGTTGTTCCCGCTGATGGAAATACACTTCTCACTTTGGTGCATTCTTCCTTATGGCGGGTTCCAGTGTATGCGGGTTCCGTGGTGTAAAATGTTTGATACAAATCACAAAACTGTCTTGCAGTATGGCTTCGCGTACCTCTACATGTTGGTAATAAGACAATAATGATATTGCTTGGCCGCTTCGTTATATCCAGTTAGCAAGTTGATATGCAAACTTTTTGATTCTTTTGTCGCTCTTGCTGGATCAACCACTTTCCAAGCACCTTGCAAGGTGCTAATTCATAAATATTTATGCTTATATCTTTATTATTCTGCTCAAACCGATTGACGTCGCAATTGGTTATCGGGAACTTTAAGTCAGAAAAATCAGTTCGAATATTTCGAAATTCAATGACAATCTCGCGAATACTCATATGAGCTAACTTGCATAAATCTTCTCCCATCGGTTTGTCAAACTTGTAAGCGATAGCCGCTAATAGGCACCATTTAAAAGAGTAGACATCAGCATTTTTCACATTATTTGTAGCCTTTTAGCGTATTTAATAATTGGCAAGGGTATATGTGATAGTTAATTCGCCAAATTTAAATAGTGCTATCGCGCAACCGCTATCCCGTTCCTGATATTCCTCAGCTGCTTTTTTAAGATCGATCAAAAGATCGTCGTGCTAGTCTTTGACTTCTTTGACTGCTTTCTCTTACCGCAATAAACTTCGTTGAAAAATGCTTCATTGTTAGCACAATCTCTGTTTCCACTCCCCTCGCGTAGCCTCCAAAGAGCCACAAATTGAACTTTACAAAAATAAATTCGTCTAATTTGATTTGGATTTGCTCGTGCATATATGTTCGGATACCATCTAAAAATTAACGATTAATATTTCGTCGCTCAAGTTGCTAACAATTGTGTATTGAATCACATTTTCCGATGTCCATGGAGATATGATGAGTACATTGTCTTTTAAAAGCACAGCTGCCTTCTCCTTGTGTTTTTTGGTCCTCAGGTGGGTTTTGTATTTCCTTCTTCATTAAAACTTAGCATGGGTCGTTATACACCTCACTGGCAGGAACTTTCGCCTTGATACTGACATCAAAAAATCCTTCATGCTTAGCGGCATTGCTTGTAGATGGACCGTCGTTCATAATGAAAGTAGTAGGCTGGTTTTCTTTAAATGCTGTTTCACAGCGTGCTGCGAGCTCTGCACATAACATGACGTACGGAACAAATCCTATTCAGTCACAATTACACCACAGAAATTGCACCTTGTTCGGACGCCAATAGTTCTTCGTTCAATGAATCAGTTTGCTGCAAATCCAGCTGAGAGGCTTTTACAAACTTCGAGCAATAATGGTCCAATAAATTCTCAGCAGTCTCGTCGCAAAAAGTGCGTTTATAGTAAGTTGATTCCATTTTTTTATTTTAAATAAATTGTATATATTTTTTTTGCCACACTGATCGAATTGGTGGTTTGATTATTTTTAGAAATAACCTAAGAGAAAACTCTGCTTATATAGGCTGAAAATGTTGACGAATTTATCTTCAAACGGTTTCTGTAAAATTCCCTCGGTCTTTTATTGTCTCAGTATTTCTCGTTAAATACTTTTTACGTATGGTCATAAAGTAATAAATAAAATACAATTTTGGCTTTTTTATCGCTTATAATGTACCGTCGCACTGATTCTTTTTCCACTTTCAGCATATGAATGGAAATACTGATAATAAAAAAATACATGAGAAAGGATCATTAGACGTTTGAGTGCATACAACCGTCATTCCTCCACATATATACTACTAGTATTCGGAGAACCGGACAGTAGAATGAAATAAGCAAAAAAAAAAGAGCGTTATTCCGCGTCGATGTTCCCCCATATGTACACTACTGACTACCGTTAAAGCTTGCTTCCATTCTTCATACTTTTCTCACATCTTCGTCAAATATCTTAATTAGCGTGTGAAGTAGCATGCTCCCAAAAACGTCCACACAGTAATTGCGGGAATGCTGCGATCACCAATGAGGCCGTTGCGACTGCCAAATTTATTCTACGATACCTATTCGGCAATTAACTTCCTGATAGCAATTTTGTATTTTACTTGACTGTCACTAAAATTGAGGTTTAGGAAGTCGTCATCACTGTACTAATAAGATTGCAACGTCCCTGAATTCCATAATAGAAAATAATCGCTAATTCTTACAATAATCGACCATTGATACAAACCTTACAGAAAGCCTCAACCTAATTAGTGAACCTGTGCGTTTTAACAATTGATTTAATACTTGTTGGCAAAGAATATCATATTTTTAAATTCTTGAAGACACAAGATACCTGTGGTATGGCATTATAAGATTCGCCATACGTTCAAATGTAATCAACTGAAGTTTGTCATACAAGTAACTCCGAATATATATATGAATAAACTTACGAATAAAAATTACGTTTCTATGTCTACACTTATTTACCGCCGATAGCAGTTTATTTTTAGTAATATAGTGGAGATTTTCATATATATTAGGGTTACCCATAAGTAATTAATTATTTTCGACGACGCCTTAAAATCTCTAGTGGAGTCAGATCCAAGTTTATCTATACAGGAACTATCAAGAAGCCTTGGGTCTACATGGTCCACCGTACAAAGACATTTAAAAAAAATAGGCAAGGTACATAGACAAGGTAAATGGATTCCACACCTGTTCTCTGAGGTCAATAAGGATCTTCGGCAAACAATTTGTTATTCTATGCTCACCAGACTAAGCGGGGATCCATTTTTTTCTAGGATCGTAACTGGACATGAAAAATGGATCCTTTATGATAACACAAAACGATCGAAACAATGGTTGTCTGCAAACGGGAGACCTCTTCCAACTCCTAAACCAACCCTATTCCTGAGGACGGTGTTATTGTGTATTTGGTGGGATTGTTCCGGTATAGTGCATTATAAATTATTGAAACCTGGGGAGACAGTTACTGCTGATTTTCAACAATTACAAGGGTTACAGTCCGCACTCATAGAAAAAAGACCAGCTTTACTAAACGGAAAAGGTGTGATACTCCAACAAGATAATGCCCGTCCTCATGCAGCGAAGATTACTCAAGAGAAAATTAAACAGTTAGGCTAGGAACTTCCACCGCACCCTCCATACTTTCCAGACCTGACACCGTCGGACTACCATCTGTTCAGGTCACTGGAGCATTCGTTACGAAATAAAAATTTTAATTTCTTATCCGATGTCCAAACGCACCTTGAGTTATATTTTGAGTCACGCCCACCCCACATTTTCAAGAGGGGGTTGAACTTTTGCAGGAACGATGGCAACAAGTCATCGCAAACGGCGGTGATTACATAAATGATTAAAAAATAAAAATGTCATTTCAAATAAACATTTTGTCTGTGAATGCAAAATAATTGATTTCTTATGGGTCCCCCTAAGATTAGATCCATACAGTAATTTCAATCGCAGATCAATTGCAGATTCAGTCGTCGTTAATATTCTTGCGTAAGAAGGAATAGAGAAAAAATAAACCTAGAGAAAAAATAAAGCTCGCCTATTATCATTACAATTATTACTATAATTTATTTATCCCAAAGGAATAAACTCTTGGTATGAATATCTACAAGCAACTAAGACTATCTGGGTTCTATTAAAAGGGGGTGGAAAAAAACGTCAAAAATATTAAAAGATTTCATAGTTTCAAGTAAGTTTATTTTTTTCTTGTAGCGTTTGTAAAGAACTCAACCAATACTTTCAAAATTATGGAAAGTTTAATGTTTTTTAATGTAAATTTCTTTCTGTTTTTCTTCTGTTTCTGTCTTTTCTTTTTGTTCATAATACATTTTATTTTTTAATTTCAATTAGATTATGCAGCTAATATCGTAAAACGTGATGCGTACATAAAATTTCTTACTTTAATTAAAAGTATTCGAATATGAAAAAAAAAAAATTTAAGCCATCAAAAAAAGGTCATTATCTTTCGGTTTGAACATAAAATCAGGATTTTTTTAATTAAAAACCCAATCCCAATAGTAATGGCAGTGAGGATAAGGAATTTTGAAAAGAAATTAACATACAAAATTTTGAGTAAAATTCTTTGAGGAAGTTTGTAAGCTTGGGTAAGCATAAGTTGACATCTTCTCGTGTTGTATGTAGATGAAGTAAAATTGAATTTTATGCCATACATCACCTGTAGTACAAGAATATACTCAGTTTTTGCTGATGTATACAGCACCCAGAAGCACCTTTTATTACCCCAATCGATTTGGAAAGTGATTCTGAGCTTGTCGGTCTAACCGTCTTGTTTTCTTCAAGTGTTTAAGTTCAAGCTACAATCCATAATTTTTGAGATATTGGAGTGAAATTTGATACACTGACGTGTTTTGGTCCAAGGACGGACGCCAATGAAAAAGATTCGGACCCGACCAATTTTGGTCGATTCTTATTTAACGTTTTATTTTGAAAAGTCGTTATTTTGATATCTGTAGAGTGATAATACTAGTCCATCTCCCACTATAGTGTTTTTAGTTGCGTCTTGTCAGCTTAGTAGGACGCGCTGAAAGTTCCAAAATACATGGGAAAATAATCACTAGCGGTAAAAACCGTTTTTTTTTTGTAATTTTGGCCTTTTCCCCAGGCCTCCAAAAACTTGCACTGAAATTCGAGTCCGCGACAATCGACTTGCCAATCTCTACGCAGTAAACCAATTCCAAACAAAAGTTCGTTACTGCAGCTTCGTTGAGACGTCTGTGAAGTAGAAACAACGCTGAGAGTAATTCAAAAGCTGTAATTAAGAAAATTTAACTAATTTTAATAAAAAATATAATTAAGAACTTGTCTATAGCGCATATTGAGATCTTAAATAAATTTTTCTCGAATTTTCAAAACGGCAAGCAACTTGCCTTCGACATTATTCATTTTTTTGTCATTCATACATTGATAAACTCAATAAAGTTGATAGCGTTAGATATTAGTGCTTTAAGGGTTTACTCTTAGAATTTATTTCTCAGGCTAAATTAATAATAATAATAAATATTTATGTTTACTTTCGGAAGCATAGAATCGAAAACCTTATATACGCTTTTATGGCGTCATTGAAATTCATTCATAAATTCTTCATATTGATTAGTTTGGTTTGAATACGGTGGTCTTTCGCTGTTCTCTATATTTATACCCATCACCGAAGAATGAGGGGCATATTCATTTCTTCAAAACCTTTCCAACGGCCAGACGGAAGCATCAGAGACCCCACAAAGTATATATATTCTTGATCAGCATCAAATTCTAAATCGTTTTAGCATATCCGTCTATCCATGTGTTCGTCTATATAATGTCTATAATAAACATTCTCCTGGCCGCAAAAATGAAGCTATCGACTTCAAATTTTACAGAAACATTCGAAGTTCTTACACGCAGATTGGTATTGAAAATGGGCTAAATAGGTCGAAGGACACGTTCACAGCATCACGTAAGCTAAGAACACCTCCGTTTTTCAAAAGGAATGAAAAATTGCTGTTTTGTTCATTACTCATAAAGCACAGCAAATAAATATACAAACGTTTAAATACATATTCTATAGACAATAGCGTAGTATTCGTGCACAAAAATGGAAAATCTTGACTACGCCTACCCAATGTTATAGAGTATCAAACTTTAATTGTTGTTCCAATATCTTTATAAAGCGCAAAAACAAGCTTCAAAAACCCCATAAAGTATACAAATTCTTGGCTAGTTTCAAACTTGGACTATACCTAAACATTGTATTGTAAGTATTGGTGGTAAACATTCTCCCGTTAGCGAAAATAAAGATGTTGCCTACAAATTTGCAAAGGAGTTTGGAATTGACCTAAGCTTTTCAAAGGACACGTCTACAACACCCACATGCCTATACGGCAAAAACTTTTATTTTCATAATAGAAGAAATCCGCTGCACCCACCTCATATTATAGAGCAGGAAAATTTTGTTCTTTTACTTCTTTTACTTCTTTGGTTTCTTTTACGATAACGGTGAAGGGCACAAAAGATTCGGTCTCGACTTTTTTTTATTAAAGTTAAAGTGCAGTTTTATTTATCTTACCATTATTTTATTACGATTAATGTACCCTTATGTTAAGGCAAAAAGTTTTTATGTGAGTTTAAAATTCTTTTTCTTCGTATACATGTGTTGCTAGAGCTAAAATACAGTCAAAAATGTGTTGGTGTTTTTGTGTACAGATGTAATTGCATGTTAACATGAGAGTTTGCTGCTTCCACTAGAAAGCATTTTGCCATTTCTTTTTCCTTTTTACAACAAAAAAAAAAATTATTATTTGGGTTTCTTGTGTTTTATTGTTATGCACAGCCTGTGACAAGGGCAGCCATGATATTTGCTTTAGTTTAATTGTTGTGTTGTACTGTGCTGCGCTCTTACCATTTAGCGGTCGAGCCTGCAAAACTTTTCTTTCAAATATTTATAGCTCTTAGTTTAAAAAAAGATTTTAAAATTATTTTATATCCTAAATCTCGACTCAAAGTGGGCTTTATGTAATTGTTTTGTCGTTCTATTCGAAGGCCTCAGACGACCTTAATCAACAGAATTCGCCACATGTTGATCCATGTTTTTCCGAGTTAGTTCTCATAAAAAATGCGGTCAATGGTCAACAGAGCGAAACCTGATTAAAAATAAGAGAAATCTGGTCCTGGTATGGCAACATGGGCCAAATAGCTATGCGTTTAACATCGGTTCGAAGGGTACCAAGGTCAAGGTCGCATTATAGCGATTTATTCTATTAAAAAATGTTAGATATCTACAAAGCAGATAATATCCTGTGAGCTAACAAGGGAAACTTTCTCACTGCGATAAATTTAAAATGTTTTTTATATTAAAGCATCTCTTAACTAATTTTTCTTCATTATACCCTATACCACTTGTGGCACAAGGTTATAATAAGTTTGTGCGAATATGGCGACACCCAGAAGGAGTGGAGATAGACTCACGTTTGTCGATTCAGAATCGATTAAGGTTTGACCGTCCGTCTGTCTAACTTGTTTTCTTTTGTTCAACATGCAAGCTGAAATTTTACAGAAGTAAGGGTAACCCACCAAGATAACCCACATTTTAAAGGTTCATTTCTTCGCTAAAAGATTGTTATTTATTTATTTCGTAGAGATTACCGACGCGCTTTCAGAGCGTTGGGATGAAAAAAAAACCAGCTTGGTGGCCTCGACTTTTCTCGTTGTTTGATTCTGTTTGCACGCGTGTGCACGTTTTTAATTCCGTATTCGCGGGTTACTACAAAGAGATGAATTATTTCACGTGTGTCATAGCAGCCGCGGGTCCCTTCCTAACTGGTCTTTGTAAAAAAAAAGTGTTCACCAGTCTTTCAGAGATGGCGATTAAGCTGAACCAGCACATCCCCTATCCGTAGAGTAAAAAAAAACCCTAGTA